>JANKKB010008317.1:1071-20695 GCA_026225775.1 Bursera palmeri
GCAAATTTAGCTGTGGTGTCAGTTGGTACCATCGGTGAAGCAACTGCGAAGGCAAAGGCTGGTTCTCTGCCGGTGACTCCATGCATGGAGCTCCCTGGGGAACCCTCAATATCGGCCATTTTCTCTTGCTTTCTCTATCAACAAAAAGATATAGGGGGTTAGGAGTACAAGAAAGCTTTATAAAGAATTGAAGTGCAAAGTAGTGTTGATGTGTTGAAGGGAAGCGTATGCTATTTATATTGTGCTAATCGTTGACATTATGTATTCTTTCTAAGAGCCTATCGAGATTCCCAACGGTTATGAAAATTTAATTAAATTATAAGCAAAACCAAAATATACTAATAGATTCCACTCGCCGCATCTAGCTATGAACAAAAGAAGCCTCATCGCATATCCCAAAAGATCAGATACCCTCTTTAAACGGGTCCACTTGCCATCTAATTACCTCAGAGAAATGACATTTGCCATAATATTTAATGATATATTAACTATATAGAGGTGAATTGCCTCTCTTCCATTTGTACTCTTGCAAGTTATTCGTGACGCCAGCATCATTTTGAAGGAAATTTAACATTTTATTAATATAAATTAACCAGCTAATTATGGAATTAATAAACGTTTTATATATCTTGATTCTTCATCATAATATGTATTGATATGAAAGAGTAGTCTCAGATATAATCACATATAAATTCGAAATAGAAGGCATATCAGGGCATTCTTCCTGGGGGAAGGTAAACTATAGAAGAATTTCCAGGAACATGAATGGTATTAATTGCTGCTTTGTTAATATTTTTTAAGAAATCTAACTTGTTACAATTTAATGCAATTTTTTCAAATTATATATTTCTTATAGCTTTGATTTCACATGCATGCTATATATTTAGCTGGGTTATATTTATATATTGCCTTTCCTTCCTCATTTCTTTGAGTGAACATATATAATTAGCCAAGCCAATCTCTTTCGGGCTAGTAGTAACCAAATTGACAAGTTGCGTTAATTCAACTGGGGTTCAACGGTGTCTCCAATTAAGCAAGTAACAATCACCATTAGCTGTTTCATCAACTATATATATGCAGCTCACTTCATCCTACATATGTCGGTAAAACTTGCCGTGTATAGGTTGCCAATTTTTATCTTTAATTTCTTCTCATTTCATGACAACCACATTGTTATAAAATGTACATGCAGCCAAGTTCAAAGCATATGTGTCATGCACTACTTTAATAGGGCCAACAATGCGTATTTTAGAACTCCTAAGTCAACCAAACCCCAATTTAATTTGGATAATTCTTCAATTCATTTCAGTTCTTTATGTTGAATAATTTCCTGAATACCTTGTCAACCCTCCTCCACATATCAATGTTTCAAAGAAAAATTGGCCCACAAACTCTTACTGTTTTAATTAAACTGCAATTTTCTAGTTTCCACAATTGCTTGCCAATGTGATGCAGACACATATTATTTTCATATGCTCTCATCTTAACCTTTCACAAGCTCCGAGAGTTTTTTGGTGTATTAGTTTCGGGACTTTGAACAAGATGACTTGGTTTATTAAAGTAGTCGGATTCGCTGGAAATGAAGAGAGGGCAACCGTATATAAGGGCCCTTTTGCATTATTCAAGAGCGTACACACTTATAATCAACTATAAAAAATAAGTGACTTTTCAGGTCGATCGCCATCAATAATTGGTCCCCTTTAATAAAACAAATTAAACTAAGAAATGTAGAAGAGAGTTTGACATTAAGCATTGTCTAATGATGAATAGTGCTCGTATGAATCACATCCTGCAAGTAGTGCAAGTAGTCTTGTGAAGAACAGGGAGAATGTAGCTCTATATATGATTTTAGAGTAATTAGCATTTCCAAGTAAGATAAGGATATGATTGAAGAATGCTGGCAGATCAGATTGCTTAGTTGGACATGGATACGTGCTTGAAGATAGGTTTTTATGTGTTCGGATAAGTATTTGACTATTTAATAACACAATAATGTAGATGATAGAATGGGGTAATAACTATAAATTATCATATTATTTATATACTTACTCACAATTTGGCCTCAATTTCAACATAAAAATCTATGTATTATTGGTTTGTTTAAAATTTTAGCAGTTGAGTCTCATAGAAGAGGGACTGCATTGATTAATAGATACAGTTGGAGCTTCCCCTTTGAGTTTATGATAATCTTCATCTCAAACTATTTGTCTAACTTCAAACTTGAAGATAATTTTAATAATTTAATGAATATCTTACTCTTAATTAATGAAACTTTATATTTGATAGCATTTTTTAGGAGTAGCAGAACATAGAAGTTTCTATCAAACTAAAGCTATCGATACTGTGCCCTTGTAAACTTTTCGACAAAAATTACGCGATCCTGGTTTAATAATTCACATATTTATGTTTTAATTGGCACATCTCTTTATTATAGAAATACCCTTAAAATAGATATGCAAGTACAAGCCAATGTACGATTATATGTTTAATTCAATTAAAATCTGCTATTGGAATCTCTTTCTAAAGTAAGATAATCAACAGAAATTTGATGGAAAACTGATTCTTGGACTTATTCCCAAAATGTTTTGGTGATAAGTGATAGACTAACAACAAAGACATCGCAATCACAAGTGGCCCTTGAAATGCGCAAAGCTTCAAATAAAATGCAAGCACACTCATAATCAGGAAGCTATTATATTATAATCACTATTAGCAAAGCATCTAATTATAGAGCTCAACTTTATCTTAAGGCCAGATCAGAACTACGAGTACAACGCAATTATGTTGACTAATTAAAACATTCTAAACTCATCAGCAATGCACCGTACAGATCCTTCTCTCAATTTCAGGAGGATAAGTAGCCACCCTACAGGTTTATTAGCTTAAAAATTCCTCACTTTATATAGAAAAATCAACTAAAACCTGACAAACCAGTAGCTGATATCATCAGCATAATACCAACTACTATCAGTCACAACTTGATGAAGACAAAGTTTGTGAGGCATTTTCATATTCATGAAGCTGACTTACTAGGAATTCAATGAGTGATCATATTGGCTGCAGGCCTGAATTACCAGCCTTTTCAATACCCCAAAAAGACACAAATCTTTTGATTTCATCATAAGCAAAGAAGTTCAATTCATCCCATATAAACGCAAGTTAAAAACAACATGAAATGGAAAAATATATATGCATAGCAAATTGACTCATGACCGAATGGATATCTCAACTTCAAAGAACTTTTAAGTTTCAATGAAACAGATCTAAAGATCATCAGCTGTTGTGAAATAATAGATGTGCCTTGCAACTAATTTCATAGTCGGGTTTATCATAAATGATTTCATCATAGAAAGGCAAACCGACCAACCTAATGAAGATATTTTTTTCTATATGTATTTTAGGTGCTGGTACTCCCCCTCCTCTGAACCGGTTTGTATAGGACAACAGTGACATATTTGGAACGGAAGCGATGAGTAAATCCAAGAGCAACTACTGATCGTGGGGCCTCTCGATTTTCAATGTATAGATGGTTTAGGATAACGTTCTGTGGCAAAGGAAGAGATTCAGAGGTGTCGCTGCTTGCTGGAAAGCTAAGCAATGTGTGTTGCAGATGTGCAGGTACAACAGGTGGGTCACGAGCTTCAACCTCATTCCCAGGGTACACGTTATTGTAACTTGAATCAGGTGACTTTGGAACTTCAAATCCTGCCACTGTTGCTTCCTCCTGCATAGGGATTTTATGTTTATGACCCATTTGAATTTACTAGTCCAAATAATACAAGTATCATTGCTTACATGATCTTCACCATGCTGATTGTTCATGTTGAAGAGAAACCTTAATGGTGCAAAATCATCAACAAAGGAAGATCGCAACTCAAGTGACCTGAGAAAAGGCAGCAAGCTTTATTGGCAAACATTTCAAAATGTAATGGTAATGACATATGACATAAGTATGACATTATATAATATAACAAAGGGATGCATTTATTGTAACTTAAATTTTGACAAAAATTCATAACCATCCATTTATAACAATAAAATAGTTTACATGAAGCTAAGCTGGCATTTAAAACAACTTGTGAACTCCTCTGACAAAACTATTAGATTGAAGTGGATGAACAATTGTAAACTTGTGTCAAAATTGAAGTTAACAAAAGGTTGATTACTTAAGATTTCATTCAAATAAGTTTTTAAACATAATAAAGGAGTCCATGAAAGAAAAATAGCTATTGTGTCATAGTGAAAGACATATATACAAAACTTATCCAACGGTATTAGCCCAACTAGTTGGAATCAGCAACATAAACACTGTCAGCCTTGTTAGCATCCATGATTATAAGTAATAAAAGCTCATATGTTTTATGCCAGTCACATGCCTAAGAGAATTTGGCCAAGAAGCTATTGGCCAACTTTACATTATTCAGTGCAACATGCTGAATGTAAGCTAAGGACAGCACCTAAGAATGTGGAGTAAGGTCATCTCGCAATCATTTGCTACTGGCAAGTGCATCAAAATTTCGCATATCTTTATTTTGGCAACTTCCGAGCTATAATTTCCTATATTATATTTGTCCACAAGCTCTCAAACATTGACTCATTCTATTTCCCCTACATTGTGGCACTAATTCAAACTATCAAAAACATAAGACAAACATAGTAATCCTGTTGCTCTACTTTCACAAATCAATTTCAGAACTACCAAGCCTTATGGTTTCACTTTGCAATAAATCCTGTTTGAGGTCCAGTAAATGAGGCAGGTGTACTTAATGAAATAAGAGAGCAAGACAACTCAAATAGCTATCTTTGTGCATAAGAAAATCAATCTATTTCTCCACTCCAGTTTGTTATTCAAAACAAATTATAGAAAACAAAATCAGAACTTACTCAATTAGCAAATCTATGTTGATTCAGCTTATGCTAGAATAAGACAATAAATTCATGGACTCATGCTCAATAACAAAGAGTTGAAAGATGAATACTTCAATACCATCTCAAGTTATTCAAAATTAATAATAATTCTTTGGGACTTTTGCTCTAATTGTGTTTCTTATATAATATTTTTGGCCAAGAATGCAAGTTATGTTATGCCGATTATCAAAAAGTGTTCATATAACTGTATTGTTTTTAGATATAAAAAGATAAATAAAATACAAAAACATTTTAAAATACATTATTGCAAAGTATAGCTCTGACATTTTTATCAGCAAATTTAAAAGTTGGCTTTGAAACCATGGAGAAGCAAGCCCATCACTATTATCATTATCAATAAAGATTGAAGGAATTTTATTGAAAAATAAATAAATATACAAAGAAGATAAGATAATACCCCAAGTATAGTGACTAATCTCACAAAAAGTGAAATAGATCATAGGGCCTCACCAGGATATTTTCCTGGAGGTATGACCACGTTTACGAGGGGGTATCAAGTGTAGACATTAATGTTTTTATCAAATCCCCTAATAACTATATGAATGTTATTTGAAGTTCATTAAAATCTGACAAATGACAGACACAAACTAGATCTTATCACAGTATATAAAAAAAGGAGGCCGCCACTGGAAATGAATTGGGGGAGAAACATGCATCAATCCTACTTCGTCAAGAATTATATACTTCCCAGTGCGACAATATCTTTTAACACTGAATTACAAGGACACTGAAGAAGAAGTCCTTTGAAGCCCAAAATAAATTCAATGGAAATAAAGCTAGACCTCAAAACCTCACCATGGACAACTTAGAGACATTATAAGGAGATATTCATGATGTTTGAAGAAGCTATAAGGGGAATCTGTTTATACAGGGAAAGAGCATAAACACCATATTGTTGTGCCAGTGAATTGGCATGCTTGATTTTATTTTTCTTTTAACCCAAAAAAAAAAATAAAAATAAAAGTTTTATTGTTAAATCAAAAAATATGCAAACAATATTGATTCACATATTTCCTATCGACCATAGCAAAATTTGACATGCGATGACTGAAATGCTAAGATCTCTACAAGGTGAAATCCTTAATTGCTTATTATATGCAAGTGTTATTCAGCTGAACATAGTGTCTAGAAGTTTTGACAGTTTAAACCTTTCACAAAGTAGAGCAGAAGGTTTACAATCATTTCAATCGCCTAATTAAGAGAATAAGCTCTCCATTATACCCATAAGGATACTACCTTTGTAAAAATATCAAATGCAGAAACACATTCACTCAAAGTAAAATATAGTCCCATCCCAATTTTAGATAATGAAATACACAAGCACATTCTCTTAATATCAGTCAAGCCCCAATTGCTTTGTCAAGAACCTATATAGAAATAAGGACCCCATTATTTGGTATCTGATTCCATAAAATAAGAAGACAAAAGAGAGTTCAATGACATCTTTTCATTTTAACAGCAAACTAGATTGGAATTAATCTCATATGCATATCCCTCCTTTTAACATTCGCGGTGGCAAAGAAAGCATTAATAAGAATATTCTCTTCGTCTACTCTAACTATCCCTTGAGCCTTGTAATTTTTTATTCCTAAACTGAATGAGTTGAAACAGAATATCAACAACTCCAAATGAGTCCATTTCCAGCATTCAAGTTAGATTCAAAAGAGCAATGATTTTGATTTTGGAGAGTGGAATAGATTGTGTAGGAGGTGAGAATGAGACCTTTTTTAATCCCTTTTATTCGATCTAACCTGAACTCCTAATCCCCCCTATTGAGTTATGAATTGGGACTAAAATTCGAGCAATCCTAAATCTCAATCCCACTGTTTGGGATTCTCTTTTCAATCTGCCCTCCAAAACCATAAGAAACTAAACAAACAGACCATCAGAATATTGCCACAAATCTTTCTGTTGCATCTCAATCCCTCATGCGGACAAAAATGGCATCCCCTTTACCAGTTTCCTACATAATTTAACCCATCTCTAGTATATGCGCGAACAATAAGAACTACGAAAATAACTCAAGGACTATAGCTCCATCTGAAAATATACTGAGAAATTCCAAAAAAGTGGATTCTAAACATGTTATGCAAACAAACAGAAGAACAACAACTTAAAGGGACAATAACGAAGCTCAAAACATACTCTATTTCCCGAACACCACTTCAATTAACAATTCCTCCAACCCAGAAATGGGCAATTAAATAACTATAGAGAAACAGTAGTTTCTTCATAATGCACTCGTCACAAACAATCATTTTTAGAATTCAGATTTGTTAGTATGCATTTTGAACCGTAAAATATCCTGAATGAAAATGAACCAAATAAAACTCATGCTCAAATCTCCTCAAAAAATACATAAACCAACATTCAAATTTGCAAGCAAAAATCTGAACTACAGCCAAACCCCAATATACACTCGAGAGAGAAAAATTGAACTCAAAACGAAGAAATAAAAAAATGTTAACTTACAATAAGCTGAAGCCTTAGCGGACGGTGCTAAAGACTCAAATTTCTTCAGTGAGAGACAAACTCTCAGTGCCACTGTCTTCTTGAAATTAACATACCAAATAAAAACAAGAATTGTAAAAGTAATCACTTTGCGCAGACCCAGAGCTTTCCTGCAAAAATTAAACAAAACCCAGATGAAATCAAATGCAACCCATCAGAGAAATCATCATAACAAAACTACCCATCATTTAAAACCCCACAAATTTCTTTTTTTTTTTTTTTTTAAATAACTCATGAATTTTTTCAAACTAAATAAAGGGATTTACAGAGAGAAGAAACCTCACCTGATAAAGAGATAAATTTTCCCAAAAAAAAAAAAAGACGAGACAGTTGTAGACGAACCAACAAAAATACGATTTTTCTAGGAGAATCCGCCAACAAAATCTGAATAAGATTGTTTGCTAGAATAAACAGTAAAAAGACCAAAAAAATAAAAATATTAAGATCAAATACTTCTGAATAGAGAAAGGATCGTTCCAAATTATTAATAAAGAAACAAAGATAGTATATTTAAGGGTTGAAGATAAAATAAAGAAAAAAAAATTCAGGGCAGAGCAGAGCAGGGCAGGAAGGAAAGCCTAAAAAGAAGCCAAGACACGGACGTACATGCAAACTCTGGCCTTGTCATTTGGCGATTCTTCTTCTTTGTGTTCTCTGCCCTTTGCTATTCCCCTAATGACAATTGTCTCCTTTTCTGTCTTCCTCTTCTGTTTGGGTTTGCAACAACCGAAACAGTTTTTTCTTTTTCTCTTGTTTCTGTTTTTGTTTTAGTTTTTTGTTTTTTACTTCATTTTGGTGTTTTACTAATGGGGGGTTCTCCCTTTGTGCGTTTTACCAAACATAATTCTTTTGTATTCAAATATATAAGAAATAAGAATCTGAATGGATGTTACATGTTAGGTTTATTGATTTTATCTTTAAAATCTATCTTCAAGTTTAAATTAATTGTCTGAAATTTATTGAATTGATTAAATATCAGCATATATCTTCAATTACATTATATCTTAGTTAAAACTATAATGGAAAATTTGTAAAAATATTCAAGTTCGGTAAGGACTCTAAAATTAAATAGAATTCTAATTTTTTTTNTATTAACTAATCGACTGTCAAGTTGATGAGTATCTTAATCTTCAAATACAATAAATTGAAGAGACGGAATGATTTGGTCATTAAACGTGATACGAATTAAAAATATACTTATTAGTCATTTTTTTAATGATTTGATCATTATTTTTACTCTCTACCCAATGACGAATAATACACTGATTGATAGGTGATTCATTTGTTAGTGATTTCATGTTGACTGATTGATAGGTGATTCATTTGTTAGTGATTTCAGGTTGACGGATAACGTCCATTAATCCGTTAAAAATATACTTTAATGTTTTTATAATCCATCTTAACTAGGTAATGAAAAATNCAATTAAATTGGTTAAATATCATAACAACACCTTAAACTTGATTATTTTTTATAACTTTATGAAAATGAATTTCAAGGAAATAAAAGGAAAATAAGTTGAAAAATATAAGTTTGTTTTTGTCCTTTGTGGGCAATAAAAAAATAAAAGAAAAAGAGTATTGGATGAAAAATGAAGGGCAAGTGGAGGGAATAAAAACAAAAACACATTGATGTCATTGTCATCTAAAAGTTTTGGCAAATGGAAGCAGTTGGCAGTATAAATCTTCAGGTCGGTTCGAATTTAAAACAAGTTGAAGGAGCACCAATGTGTACAGTGGTAGGTTCCCTTTACCATTCCACTTAACTTTTTCATAAAATCAAATTCCAACCCTTCATTTCAAAGGCATTTGCTTCTATTTTATTTGGGTCGATTGTAAAAGTAACTAAAATAATGGAGTTCTTTTAAAAATAAATATATTTTCAAAAAATTAAGATAATATTATCACTTCTCTGCGGTTAGACTAATCATTTTAATTATCTAAAAATCAAATGACTTATAATGCTTAACAATAAAAAATATCTATTTATTTTTTTAGTTATCGAAAAGTGATTATAATATCTAAATTTTTTAAAATCACGATTCTTTTAAAAAATGTCTGATTTAAAAATTATTTTACAGCTAAGACGGTAGAGAATACACTTGGATCATCATTCAGTGTNCAAAAACATCCGGCCGATGAAGATTGGGTTTCAATGGGCTCAGGCTCGATATCAGCAGGCCCATGTTTAGTCATCAATTTGGGTTTGTTGAGCTGGCCTCGAACTCAACTATTTCGATCAATCACGATTTCCTCTAAATAGATTGGTGAAATATGTTTAATATGAGTATAACACATGTCGAATTTTATAATTTATTGTTGAAGTGAAGTCATTTTATATAATTGCATCACTGTACTATTCTTAACTCTTAATAATTAAGTTGTTAAGTTCAGTATTATATTAATTTTAATATAAATAAAAACAATTAAATTTGCGAGTTTTTATAAGCCAAGATTCTCAATGTGGCATATTAATTAAGTGTTATCCAATTAAGTATTAATTAGTTAACAGTGTCCGTGACCACCTAATTGATGATTGCCGTGACTCGAGGAGCAATATAACAGCAAAATAATATATTCTTAAGATTCCAATTTCATCAGATTATACTAAGATACAAGTCTAAAATATTAATGTATAGTTATGAAGTGACCAATGACGACAAGAATCTTTTTATTATATATGTTTTAATTAATAAATATGAACACATATGGATGATGATGATCGTCCATATTTATTATATGGACGATCTATATATAAAATAAGGAACATGGCCATCTGAGTACACATTTTTTGGTTATATATTTATAGCCAATTATACAATTTAGCTTAGGATTTGGACCCATCTACATGTTGTTGAATCATATCTCTAATTTATGTGTCATGTAAGTGGGAGTAGTTCTGATTTTCCTTCGAATTATTTATTTCGATCCCCATAGCTATCTGTCTACTTGTCTCTATAGCCATATGTATCTTCAAATCATACATACAAGTTACCTTTAGAGAGCTGGAGAAGAGCTTCAATGCGAAGAGGTTTTGAAGTTTGATCGGTTGATTCTAGGTTTTGTTAGTTCATTTGGGACTTATTATATATTTCCAGGTCTGATGTAAAATCTAATAATTAATCTGTGTCGAGTAACTTTTGAGTAACTTTTGATGGTACAGAGTATAGGTCCCGTGGGATTAATCAAGGTACCTATAAATTAGTTCGGAAAAAAAGTTATGTTATTAGTTAAATTTAATCATTGATATATGAAGAGAAGAAATATGTATATATAGGATATAAATATTCAATTACTTAGACAAGTAATGCATGCATGACAAGTATAATGAGACGTAACCTAGCTACCAGTCCAGTACGATTTGGTTTCCATACATAAAACATAAAACTTGGCATCTAGCTACCTACCCGAGCACTAAATAACCTTAATCAATTAAGCTATTGTAAGGTAGAGCTAGCTTGTCCCGGCTATAATTATTCAAAAATTGATTCAATTCTGTACAACGTTTAAAGTTTCCTGGTCTAAATCAGAGTTGGTGATTCGTTGAACAAGTCAAGAGTCCAAGCCTAACATGGCTGCTAAATATTAAACAAAAGGATGACATGATCTTTTGGCCATTAGTGTAATTAAAAAAAAAAAAAAAAGAGAAAATCTAAATCTATTTATATGGTTTTTAATATTGTGCATCGAGTGTATTGATATTACGGNAATATTAAACAAAAGGATGACATGATCTTTTGGCCATTAGTGTAATTAAAAAAAAAAAAAAAAAAAGAGAAAATCTAAATCTATTTATATGGTTTTTAATATTGTGCATCGAGTGTATTGATATTACGGGCTTTATCTAAAAATTTAAAAAAATTTGAAAACATTTATATATATATAACTTTTATATAAATGAAAAGTTAAAATGGAAGTTGTATACGAATGTTTTCAACTTTTATTTAGTTGTTTTTAACGATGTATCAAATATATTGACAAACTGCAACTATTTTTTGGTATTCCATATATGAAATTGATTACATTATATGCGCATAAAAGAATGTTAGACACAAATTATAAGTCCTTTTTGTTGAAGTTGATTGATGTGGTGTTTGAGTTTCCTTCACATTTATATATAGCTGTAAGGTAGCTAGCAGCTGGCTTTTTCTCTTAGCTTGTCAGTATTTGAATTGAATTGAACGAATCCTCAGGGCCACCAGCACCCATGAACATCAGCTTGAATTAACATACACTTGAGGACCCCAATAGAGTTATTTTCTCTTCTCATCTGTTTCTATCTTCCTTTTTCCCTTTTAAACATAGCAAATCATGCACACAACACACAACACTCAAATCTCTATCTCTCTTGCTCATCACCAGTCACTAGCTAGCCGTGTCTGTGTGCATAATTTTCACCCTTAAATTCCTTTCGGCCTAGCCCCAGCAATGAGCAACACAAGGTCCTCAGGCTGAATATGATACCTTGGAAAGAGATTTCGACAAGACTGTCGTCGCCCAACGCCCCGGTCACGTGGCACGGTGGCCCCTTCCGTACATTTTCTCTATCACTTTCTCATTNTTGGGGGATAAGTGTTAGTTTAGGAAAAGTGTGGGATTAAGTGTTTTCTTGAAATCTAATTGGGGGGTCAGAGTAAATTTCCCCTTTCTCATTACCCACCAACTATACCACCGTGCTTCCCACGTGACAGCCCATCCCCCTCCTCTCTCCCACGTCTCTCTCTTTACTAGTCTTTGCTTTCCGATTATTAGTCACAATTATTCATACCCTCTGAACCCAGTATGGTACCCTTTTCTTCTTCTTCTTCTTCTTCTTTTTTATTTTTTTATTTCTTTAATATATATACATGTAGCTCTCTCTCTCTTATTTGTTGATATTTCCATATATTTAATTATATAATACATTTTCTTTACATTGACAACGTGAACGAAAGCTCTCGCATAAAGTTTCGGTCATCAATCAAAGGGTCAATATTGCCTTCCACATTAATTGTTTTTGGAACAGCAAAGATCTCTTCACCACTCATCATTTGGAATTAATAATAATATGATTTCTAAAAACCTCAAAGTTACAATACATTATAAGAGAGTTCACGAAAGCTTTTCTTAGTGTTTTCATTCGTCCAGTGCCTGATTATCGTATGCATTTTCGTATGCACGCAAACTGTTGAAAAATTTATGCGGATCCGTGTTCAAAATATCAAGATTTAAAGCTTATAAAATATATCATATCAAAAAAGAAACACTATATTTAACAAAATTTGTTTATATTCATAGATGATTGAGAAATCCACTAGTTAAAAAAAAAAAAAAGAATACATTGATATACACTCTAATATCTTTGGTGTTTAATTAACTTATTTTTATTTCGATCTCTATAAGTACATATTTTTCTTTTCTATTGAAGATTACCCTTGTGTAACTGTTCACTATCTAACCCTCTCTCTTTAATTAGTGAGTCCTAATTAGATTCTGAGTTAGGTTTAGTTATTTGGTTTGTAAATAATATTATTAAGTTTCATTAGTTGAGTGGAATTATGATATATCCACTATATAAAATTTTGTATTCTATTATTCTTAATTAAGTAGTAGTATTTCTTCTTCAAATATTATTTCTTGTTTTTTATATTGCTTGAGTTGTAGTGTTTCTTTTTATTTTTTTATAATCGGTATCAGAGCCTAGTTGAGGTTTAGAATTCGCATTTATTTTGTTTACAAGTGATATTAGAGTTAGTATATTTTCCTCACATAAACACTTTCAAAACTAGTAGTTCTTGTATGAGTCATACTACTGTGATTCGGATAATATTGATACTACTGTCATTTATATGAAAGTTGAAGTTTAGTTTCATTAATTTTCTGGTATTTGCAAACATGAGAAGTGAAATAACTTATTAACCTATTCTTCATATATAATTAATATGATCTGATAATTATTTTATTATGAATGCTTATGAGTTCTTGGAATCATGATAATTGTTGAAGATTGAATATTATCCACTAAACGTTATACGTATATCCAGTCAATGCCGACACTGATGAGAGGTGAGGAGATGCAGCAGCAGGATCTTTCTCAAGAGAAGTGAGGACTGCTCACAAGTTTGCCGGTCACTCTCTGTGTACGAGTGGCTAACGTGTGGCATATTACAGATTATACAAACATCGATCAATAAATTTTATGCAAAGCGGCAATCGAGCCATCAAAGAATCACAACCAATGGTCGATAATGGGCATTTCGTTTTCAAGAAAAATCTAAGAGAGAAAACCAAAACCATACCAAACCAAACCAAACCAAACCCCAACGATTTGCCATGCATTCTCAATAACTTTTAAGGCTGTGGGATCCAACGTCATATATCTGTAGAATTGACACAGTCAAAAAAGTGTCAATGATTACAAGATTGGATCTCTCATTTTATTATTTTCTTCATTTTTCAACAAGTGGCAAGTAGCACTCCCCTCTGCCTTGCTGGGCAGGAAAAAAGAAAAGGAACTTTCAATATAAATATAAATCAAAAGCTAACATCAACAATCACTAAAATAGGTATTGAATTTAAATATTTCTTATCTATGGTTGATGTGATAAGTCGATATGTTTTTCATATATTTCGTGTTTAGAAAGTAGAGATAATAACGAAGTTGAGGAGTTGTTTTGACTTTTAACATATTCAGTTAAGTTTGATTTGATTACTTTAGTTAATGTTTAATGTTAAGAACAAAAATACTCTTTCGTATAAGTTTACAAAGTGTTAAAATATGTATTCGACGAGTTAACGAACAACTCATTTGTCAGAACATAGAAAACTAAATGATCAAACGATCAGATTTCATTAATTTGTCATATCTGAAAAGTTGAATAATTGTCACCCACTTTGACTCCTCGATTGGTCAGGTAATAAAAAAATTAGGATTTGATCATATATATATATATATATATATGAACTATGTTTTCGATTCAATATGTTAATAAATAAGTATAGTACTTCTAAATTTATTAAATTGAGATGACTAATCGTTTACTCTCTTATAAATAAGTTCTAAAAGGTTTAAACGAATTGAAAATATACACTCTACAAATATTTGTTTCTTGATATGTACATGATCCATGGAAAGGCAAGACACACCCAAAAACAATCAGACACAATTTCTTTATCTTCTATAAAGAAAACTCAATCCCACACAGGCTATGGCAATTCTTATAGAAACCCAAAATATCTATCTTGCAATATCTTATCAATTGATTAATAATAAACTTTAGGTGTTACTATTTGAATCGTATTAGATCACTCATGTGAAGTTCATTTAGTTTTTTACATCTCACTCATTACGATGAAATGATCTTAAATTTAGATTTTTAAAATTTTAGGAACAAATTAAAACTTAATTCATTCTCAAATTTACATTTGAATAGAAAAAGTAACCAAAATCCTAATAAAAGAACAATTTAAATCCGTGTTGAACTTGATTCATATAACATAAAGTCGATTTGGAACTCTAGTTTAAATTAATTTTAACAAATATAACATTGAATTGAAACAATTCGAATATAATAATTGAATTGATGACCATTCTTGCAAGGAAGCTATCTAATTTCCATCAAGTGAGAGGACAAACAAAATCTAGTTTCAGAGCGAGGATGATGAGTCATTTGATTTGGTAAGATACAGAGGCCAAGTTTCAGTGGCCACAATTTTTTTTTAAACCAAAAAAAAAAAAAGAAAAATCTGGACCAGCCACGTCATAGTTGTACGAACATGGGCCACAACTTCAGGTGGAGGCTTGATTGAAGGAATCTATCAACCCAATGTCTATTTTTTTTTTTTTTTTTCACAAAACAAATAAAATTAATTTTATAAAGGTAATGGTCCGGTAACAAACTCATAATTTATGTTGTCTGTCACATTCCTGTGTCGTTAAAGGCAAAAGCCAGTGCTCAAGTTCAACATTTCAATAAAATATACAAATAATTTAAAAAACAAATGTGTGGAAAAATAAATAAATAATTTTTTTATGAATTGTTATTGCCTACGGTATAGATTATTTATAGGTATAGGTATCTAGCAATGGATATTGTCGAGAACTCGATAAGACATTGCAAGATATTTTCTCAGACTCCTTCAAACCGTTCCTCCTATATTATTGACTTCCAAAAATATCTATAAGATTTTTGCTCTAAGGTAGAAGAACCCAATTTCGAGTTTTGCTTCATTTATTTCAAGTTAAAGGTCCAATAATTATTTAGTGAAAATCAAAGGGTTAAAAAGATTAATATAATACTATAAAATTGGTTATATGATATTTTGGTTATTAAAATTGGAAAAATAAATATTATTGTTTTCCGCCTATATGTTGGATGCAAGGGTGGAGGAATAAAATTGCTCCCTTCCAAGTCTAAGATTCAAATCTTTTTTATGTACATCCCCTAAGGGTCATGTTCTCTGATATAAAAAATCATGGATTAATCGGTTTATATTAGAAAACTATTGGTGGCATAAGACATAGATCCCGTGGAATCAATCGAGGTGCATATAAACTGGTTTGGACACCTAGGTTAAAAAAAAAAGGTGATAGCCAAGAATTTGAAAAAAAAATTAATTTACAAAGAACTACTTTGATAATTTTAGAAAAAAAAAAGTAATTTATACATAGAATATCATTAAGAATTCTTATAGATTTTTGGAATTACTAATATGCTAAACGTGTCAATCCATTTCAGTCCACATGTATTTAATTATTAGAAAAAAGAAAAAGAAAAAAGGAAGGTCCACTTTTCATTAAATATCCATACGAACAATGAAAAAAAAAAATTTACAAATAGAAAACAAAGCCAAAGGTGAGAAGTGAATGGCAGGTGGGCAATGGCAAGTGGTAGACCGCCACTGAAGTCTGAATACACCAACCTCGAGGGCTCATGTACAGAGAAAGTTTGAAGAAGCCAAGCAAGCACATCGAGTTTCTGTTTGAGCCCGTGTGGGCAGCTCCAATTTACCAAAAATAACTTAAACAAAATTACTAACGAATGGGCATCCTCGTCCTTTATCATGGACTCTTCCATTTAAAAAATTTTCCCGGAAATTTAAATAAATAGTAATTAAGATTAATTTGGACAAAGACAAAGAGATTTCGTGGTGTGACTGGTCTCAGGTTTAATCATAAAACGTCACGATTCATATGTTAGGTAAAAAATAGCAAAAAATCATAGCCATAGACAATTAGTAGGATAATTATCATTTCATGTCAAATATGATACAATTTTCTGATTGATTTGAGGGAAAGTTGATTGTGAAACATAGTAACATGATATTATATCACCTCTATGACTTCTCCTCCATTTCTTTTGAAGTCATTCTCTTATTTTCTTTTGAAGGGTATAATTATTTTCTAAATTTCATTTGAAGTTCATTATGATTCATGTAAAATATATGGAAATTGTAAGATTCAAATCATATCATCAAGGATTGTGATGTTTTCTGCATAAGCTTGGTAAAAAAACAATAACATAGTTTACAATTATGATAGAGTCTTTTATTAGGAATTTACGTATTGTACCAAGTCATTAAAAATTAATAAAATCACTTCTACAGAAGCGTGTGTGCTGAACTTTTCTCCACTATACAGCTAAGCATTAGCCAATGAAAAACTCAAAAATTAGAAAGCACCAATTGCGTACAAGCCAATACGTTAAAAACCAGAAACATTGGCAGCCATCTATATATATACATATATGCTCTCTACCATTCTCTTCACTGTTATCATCCCTGTTAGTGTCCTATTAACTCTCTTCTTTCTCTCACTCTTTTAGATCTTTCTCTTCTCCTCTTTTTTCTCAGGCATTCAGTCTTCGTTTTTATAGGTCGAATATTGTGTTTCCTTGCCAGTTAGCTGTATGGGATCGGCTTATTAGCTGGAAAATTGTAATAAAACTACACTTTTGAGAGGTGATTCTGGTCGGAATCTGACAAGGGTACTGCTGAAAACTGTATTCTTGCCAGAATCTAATCGGAGAAATCCGACCCAGATAGAAAAAGTACAGATTTTGAATCCATTTGTTAGTCTTATGTGACCTCTTGATGAAATAATTATGTAGCTTTCTTTATCATTTTTAGAATAAAAATAGGGTTTTGTTTCGTTGGTTCTTGAGTTCAACTTGGTAAGATTCTTGCTTGGTACCCTTCACATAATCATCTGATGTTTCAACCACTTGGAACTGGCCACGTCAGCTCCTGCTCGAGGTCTTGTTGCTAAGCTGTCCAAAAAGTTTCAAAATTTTCTCCTTTTTTTTTTATCCGATTATTCTCATCTTTTCATTTATTTCACATTTTGTCTTTTCATTTCGTTGTTGGTGATCAGATGATAATTTTGGTTATTGTTTAAAGCATTTGTGCATGGATAGATCAACAGTCGTTGTTTGCGGATGTAGCATCATCAAGATTCACATGNCAAGTCCAGGGCAGTGATGTAATAATCTCTGCGAAAAGTTCTTTGAAAGTGAGAATCTTGATGATGCTGCATCGGCAATAAAACGACTATACTTTACGGGAAAAAAGAACACGATTCAACAGTAGTAATTCACAACTCACCAGTGCCACTTTGCACTTCCGTATTCATTATTATTCAACATGAAGGCGATTCCTTTCCTTTGTTTCTGTACACCGTCAGGTGGGTTAATTAATTTGTTTTCTATTTCTATTTTCTTTGGCATCCTACAGTAGTAGGGCAAAGTAATCCATGAAATGGGATTCAATCCTTTCGTTTGGTTTTTTTTTTTTTTTTTTTTTTTTTTTNCAGTAGTAGGGCAAATTAATCCATGAAATGGGATTCAATCCTTTCGTTTTTTTTTTTTTTTTTTTGTTTGTTCCTTTCCACTTTGCAGGGAACTCAGGATTTTGTAGGCCATCTAGATCCTATCAAGTGTTGACATTGCAGATCTATGATTATTCTTTTGAACGCAATACACTATAATGGAAATAGAATCTTTCTGATAAGTTTCTGCGGATGGAGAGAGAGAAAGATCTTGATGATGCTCCATGTCACAGAATGAAATAATATCTGTAAAAGGGTAATTTCATTTCTCAATGTTATTCTCTTCTTCTTTCCCTTCTGTGTATGTTTCAGATCCATCGAGAAACCCTACAGATCTTCGATGAATGCTCTCGTGCTTTCATTGCTCAGTTTCAGAAAGGGATGACTCCAGTAGTCAGCTAACATAAGATTAATTTGAGTGTAGAATCTCAACAGAAGTTTAGAACAAAAGTTGAGATAAATGGTTTTTTTTTTTTTTTTTCTCTTTTTCCAATTTGAGTTTTGTTTCTATCTGGGGTTTGATGATATCAGCTAAATTGNACATAAGATTAATTTGAGTGTAGAATCTCAACAGAAGTTTAGAACAAAAGTTGAGATAAATGGTTTTTTTTTTTTTTTTCTCTTTTTCCAATTTGAGTTTTGTTTCTATCTGGGGTTTGATGATATCAGCTAAATTGCATACTGAAAATTGGGTTATACTTTCCACCACCTTTGTCTTCACTAGAATGGATTCAAAATAAAATTAGATTATTTTATGGACATTCCTCCAAGTGGTTTTTGTTTGTCTCTGGATATAGTAGAGATCTTGAAAGTTGCAACTGCTCTGAGAACTTTAATACTAGCAAAGATTATGGTGGGAACATGTCACATTGTCATTGCCATTGGTGTTGGCTACACCATTAATCACCCATCACACTCGTTGGTGGCCAACCAACCACCGTAGACCATCTTGCAGCTTGGACCCCTTAGATGTACTGTAGTCTCTCTTTGCTTTGCTTCTCTCTCTTGCAAATATTTTCAGTGCACCTATTTTTCACCACTTCAATGATGATGGTCTCTCTCAAAATAACTTCAATTTTCGCTTGCTTGTTCATTCATGACAACGATGATTCAGTCATTTTATGTTTATGGAGATCCGTGTGCCCCTATCACTATCCAAATTATGGATCACATACTTATCTTCTCCACTATGCCCATAGTTTCCATCTAAACAGTTTTGCGGGCCTTTCGCCTGTTCTTCATTGACTCTGTAGGCAAAAAGCTAGTGTTGTCTATTGAGATGCGATATGGACATTAAATATCTTGACCAGTCAGTTGTAAGCTGTGGGTAACATAACTGGAGAAAAACTTTTATAAGACAGGCTCACCAGATCACTTTGCTGA
>JANKKB010008317.1:23310-44502 GCA_026225775.1 Bursera palmeri
AGTAATATGCTGCGATGGGTGTGAAAAATCATCCGATACAGCAAAGGAATCTTCTTAACTAACATTTCATCTAAAGAGCATGGCCAACTAATTTACTAGCAAAATTTGACCCAAGAAAGTGGTTATGCAATGGCCATGGCGTGATAAATACTAAACTCTACGCCCACGTTCATCATATTCACGAAATGTGTTGGCTCATAAAATGATTTTGGTTTTCTTGTATAAAACTATTATGATAACGCCTATACATATAATCAAAACAACTTCTTATTTAGCAACTTCCAGCACAAAAGTTACCGTGTTCACTTGAAGTCGTACCATTTTAAAGGAGCATTCTGGTGTTGCTTTAAACAACCAGAACAGTTAAACATCTTCCCTAACTGTTCTTAAAGCCAAGTAAACGATGAAATATAAACAACTTTTGAGCAGTTAGAAAACACCCAACATATTTCACTATCCAAATGATTGTGTTATTCGGTTTGGGTGTTATGATTAAGCACTTCATTCAGCAAAACTATGTATCTGCAATCAAGTCAATGGAGTCCACTGAAGAGGGCGCCCTTGTGCGCACTGCTTTTAACGAGGAACTACAGGGAAGAAGAAATTAGTAATGAATGTGATATCACATCCTTATTTACTTTGCATGACAAACTGATATGTGAGACTTGTGAAGGATTGTTCTGAGAAGCAGGAAAGCAATTCAGTTTATCAACGCACAAAGAAAAAGGCCAATAACTCCGATTTTAGCATTACAATCAGTTCTTATAATAATACCATTAACGGTTATGTACTTCTAACGCCTACACATGTACACAACATGGCAATCCATAACTTCTGCTACAATCGTAATTTGCCTAACAGCTCACACTGGGAACAGAAGCAGAAAAAAGCCCTTTCAAGTCAAAGCAACAAAACTAAATTGTTATAAACAAGATGGGTAAAAACCAATTAGCACTTACTAAATTACCATTTAGCTTAAAAAAGGGAAAGAAAACGAGGTGGGTTGGTAAGGGGTAACAAAAGCAAAAGCACTAAAAACTGGGACAAAATTGTTTTCCTACCTCCAAGGAGCACTAGAAAGAATGGGATCACCGACAATTGATCCTCGCTTTCCCAAGGATGAAATGCTAAGGGAGCGTTTTCTAACTTTAGCAGAAGATGGCGATGGCAATCTCTTTTCGCTCTTTTCAGTGATTAGAGAATTGTAAGAGCATAATGGCTCAGACAGCTGCTCACCTCTAGTTTTAAGGAAGTGATCTAGATTCCGGTTGTACTTATCACCTTTCAAGTGTGTTGATTGGACCCCTGTAATTGAGAATATCTTATTCTTGAACTCCTCATCATCGGTCACATAGCCATTGCCCTGCATATCTTCCAATGCCAGATCATCATACTCTTCATCTGATTTTGTAGACCCCTCGTCAACTGATCCTATCTGTACAACAGAAAGATCAAAATATCAATATTTGTTAAGATTCAACTAAAATATAGGCATCATTGAAATGTGCCATAGCAAATGCCCAAACTAATACAATACTGTTTCATATGCTATTGCATGGGAAACGGTAATAACAGATCCAAAATATAAAAAGCTGAGGTCTTGAGACTATAGCCAATAATTCTAGCTAGATTTTAGTTTAAGAATGCGATAGAATTTGAATTCATCTGATGATGATTGATACCTCGTCAAGAACCTGTTCATCAGTATTATCATCACTAAGATCCTCATCACTGTCTAGCTCAGGTGGATCATCAACCTCTTCATCACTGCCATGGACTGATTGTTCCTCCTTGAGCTGAAGGAATAAGAAAAAAATCAGCCCATGCTTATAATCAATAAAGAATTGTAACAAGTTTTCAGCGAAACTTAGCATCATTTAAAGTATACCTCTTTGGCATGTCCATCAGACG
Source organism: Bursera palmeri (assembly GCA_026225775.1). Classification (NCBI taxonomy): domain Eukaryota; kingdom Viridiplantae; phylum Streptophyta; class Magnoliopsida; order Sapindales; family Burseraceae; genus Bursera; species Bursera palmeri. The sequence goes on from JANKKB010008317.1 coordinate 25,222, forward strand.
TCCTTGGTGAGCTACAGCAGGAAGAGAGGTTTCTACTAGCAGTATCAGTCCACTCAGCCCTGGACTCATCCACACTTCCAGCATGACTTGTGCCACCATCACTGAGCCAAGCACTGATTCCAAAGTGACCAAACTGAAGATTAATAGGTTCAGCTTTTCCAATCTTTACAGGTCCATACATTGCATTTCCCATTCTGTCCATAGTGCCAGGGACCAATATAGGCTTCCCATTACTATCTACTGAATTAACAGGCCAAGCCCTAGCAACAGATCCATCAGTATTAAGAAGAGCCATCAGATGCCTAGAAGAACCTTTCCTCTGGATCAGCTGAAACATCCCCTTGGAGCTCAAGGAATGAGCAGCACACTGGTTCCTATACTCCTCATCAATCATAGTTACCGTGTTTGTGGTTGGATCATAAAGTTGCTCTCCTGCCTCACGCCTGCGAAGGCAGCTAAAAACTGTTGCATGAATGGCTGCCACACTCTTGTCAACATTTGTATTGTTTATTTTGGGGACCAGATGCTTGTCAGCCCGTTGGCAGAGATAATCCTGTATAGTTCTGATGTTTCGTATATACTTGACATATTTATTTTTAGCCGGGTCCAACGCCATATACTTTGCACGGACTGCAAATCGTTCCAAGTGTTTGTCTTCATTTGTAATGTATATCATAAATGGTATGATTGATGGATGTTTCTTCATAAGCCCCATCTATAGAACAGATTAAAATTAGGAAACAAATAATAAGAGAATCTAACAGAACATAAACCAAAAAATACTACTTACCACGAAATTAAGACTCAAGTGAACACCCTCAACGACTACTGATTCTTTCCTTTCTTCCCATCCAGTAATTAGCCGATCAAGACTGTCAATCACCATCTCACTCTGTGCCTTAAATCCTTCAATAGCCATTTGCTTTGGACTGATCAATTCCGTCGTGCTGGAACCAACTTCTGGACGGGTGTCAGATTTCCCAACGGTAGAATTATTGGAAATTTCATCCTTCGGAAGTGAACGTGCAGCACCTGCCAATTTTCTGGCCTTCTTTTTAGCCTTTGCTTCTGCAACTGCCACAGGGTCCAAGTAATCTCCTGCATGGTATGTTGAAGCCCAGAGAAGAGGGTTTTGTTTCTCATCTACAAAACTTCTCATCATGTGTCGAATAGAATCAGTTGATATCACAGTTGTAATTCCCAACCTGCTACCCTACATGAGAATTGGAGAATGCTAAGAATACCAATGATGGAAGTACAGAGAACTGCATATTCTACAAAATCATAAACACCATTATTCATTCACTTAAAATAAGTTCCACAATAAATAAATAAATGCACAAATTATTAGAGACAGTACAAAAACTAACATGCTTGATTTAGACTTCCAAACAACAAAACTAGTGTACACAACAAGGAAATACCAGCAATGCAGATAAAGTAGATTTGCCACAGCCACTAGTGCCACACAACAGCACAGTTACAGATTCCTTCCTTTCTCGGATTCTGCAACAAGAAAATAATATCTCATCTATATAAAACCAGAAATAATGCATGCAACAAACTAAAAATTAAAAGGAAAAGCGAAGATATAATTTTCCAGGGAATAGATCTTTTATACCATAACAAGCAATGAAACATTACCAAAATCATCCAGATATACATTTAAAAACATTTATCTAGATTCATTGCAAAGAAAATACTAGCTGAATCAGATAGTGCAAAAACAACAACAGATGTCCATTATAAGCTCAGCACTTGAGCCACATCTCATCAGGGCAATTAAACAAATAAAAAACAAGAAATAAAAGAGGCATAGGCTATAAAGGTTTCTTGAGGTTCCTTAGCATTTCAAAATATGCTTCTCCAAAACTTCCCAAAGTTTTTTCCATCTCCAGCCCAATACGACAGTATTAAGTTGCTTGTCCAGTCCAAATTAAACTAAAATCTATCTAGTTAACATGACAACACATTAACAAAAGATATCACACTTTATTCTAATGTCAAAATATTATCCAAATATTTATTTACTCCTCAGGAGGAGTTACTCTTTCAAATAAATATATACACATTTAGGCAAAAAAAATTTACACAAGGGCACAAGATGTTAAATAATACCTGCATGCTAAAACGAAGTCTGCCCTCTGATTATGACCCAAATACTTATATTCAGCCAGAGCATCACAAACAACATCTACGAACTTCTCTCTTTTAACAACTACAGTAGTGCGTCTCTTGTACAACTCAAATGGCACTTTATTACTTCTATCATCTGTCCCTGAAACTTCCTCCTTGTCATACAAGCTACCACCAAAGGAACTACTATCTTCCACATCAAAATTTCTCTTCAACGGATCTGATGAAATTTCTGCTTCTCCTTGGATTTGAACACTGATAGGATTTCCACTTGTTATTAGTTCAAAAACCCTTCGGCTAATCTGATGAAAGAGAAATTAAGATAATCAGCAGAAGTTTCCACTTTCTTTATGAGCACAAAGAAAGCAAATAATATCAAGGCATCAATTAAAAAAAAATGGCTTGTTTGATATTATGCTATTAATCACCACAACCCCTTTAAACTATAAGTAAATTAATTAGTGAAAAGGGACTCACATACCAAGGAATTTTTTTTTAGAGTTGTTTAAAAGTAATAATTTTCCAGCCAAAATGAAGTTTCTATGACCATTAGATAAATATCAGCAGGGGCTGAACACTCTGTCCGTAATAGATACACATTCTGGAAAGAAGACAACTTTTGGAAACAAGGTTCCCAAAAAAGAATGAGAAATAATTTTGAATTTAATCTGCCTTCTAAACCCTTTAAGTACTACCTAGCTGGTTGCGTAGATTCTTACCTAATTCACAAAATTAGACCCCAACCAACAATTAAATTAAACTTCCAATTAACATTCACAAGCATACTTAGAATTAATAAAACTGCAAATCACATCACATCAAACCCGACATGCCAATTGCATCAGAATGCAGAATCCATCATGCTGAAAGTCGATCAAAAGAGTTTCAAAAGCCAGGATATCAAAACAATAGGGGAGATAAGCAAGGAAATCCCTTTATAATTTAAAAAAAAAAACAACAGATTAAATTTGGAAATAAAAGCTTCATCAAAGTTGGGGAAAAAAAAACATACACAAACAGAACATAATCCAATGATGTGAAAATGACTTGATGCCTAATGATTACCAAGTCTCACTTAAAATTCTGTTTTTACTGTCGCTAGAAATTCAACAAATTGATATAACATTTTCGTTGACTACGGAGAAATTATTTTTAATATAATAGAGAAAAATTCAGCGAACACATTACATGCAGCTCGGATCCAGCACTTTGTATGATAAAACGTGAAAACAAAAACGGAAAATATTGATTCATAAAATCAGAGCTACAAAACAGAAATTTTAGCTGAATTCAAAAAAGTATATTAAAAAAATTTACTATTATACCTTAAACGCATGTCGTGCTTTGCAGCCCATGAACTGGAGAGTGCTCTGCAAAACGGGACGCGTGTATCGAAACGACACCTTCTTGGCTTTCTCTCCTTTTTCCTCGTCATCCACCACCGCTATGTACAACACTTTCACCACCTCCGCCATCTAAGCAAAAAAGTACCAAAAAATTTCATAAAATCAATAAATCATAAGTGTGAAACACGTGAATTTTCACGACAATGTGGCGAAACATTACAATGTGAGAGAGAGTCGCAGAAATCGAACCTGGTTAAGTGAAAGAAAGGAAGCACGAGATCGAATGCAAGGTACGAAGGACTCAATAAAGTGAGAGAAACAAATGGAAGTGAAGCGAGGTAAGAGGTTTATAAGGAAAGGACGAGAGGATCGGCCATAGAAACGACGACGTAGGAGGAGAGGAAGGACATGATCTCGCCATTGCTGTCACCTGTCATCAACGCAACGCACCAACACAACACAGGCCTCCACGGGTCTCGCTCTTAATACAGCTTCTCGCTCTACCTAAAATACAAAGAAGTAGTATCCGCTTTGGTTTCTCTCTCTAGATTGGCGTGTGAAATTACCTATTTATCTTTGTGCTTTGGTTTGGGAATTTACGGATCAGATTATTTGTTTGTGCTGGGAAACGTGAATTGATGCAGAAAGGAAAAAGAGAGAATGTGGGGTCCACGAACGCTGATCGAGGAGGTTTAGTAGAAGGTAATTATTAGAAGAAAGTAGGGTGAAATTGTTACACTTGTTCTGGACTCTAGTGAAAAAAAACTTGACTTGACCGATTAAACAGGATTTTTCATTGACACCCCAGAGTTTGGTTAAACTATTATAAGCTCAATAATTTCGAAAACTAGCACTGATCTCCCTGAATCTTAACCACAGTGGTATAGAATAATTTTATCCGACTCATTAGGTTTCATAAATCACAATGAAATTTTATTTTTTTCAACAAATCGAAAGCATGGAAATGGTTTTATAAGATTAAAAAATATTTAAAATCTGCATTTGAACGCTTTATATATATATGTCATAATATATCTGAACACCTGCCTTAAATCGACTTTCATATCATAATTACTTTAGTAGATAATTAAAAAAGATATTGATAGACGAATAAGAATAGAATTAGAAAAGGTAGAAATTGATTATAGGCATCTCTCTCGTAAGTTTACTAATAACTTAACTAATTTTTTGTCAAATTGATAGATCTAATATCAGATTTAATAAATATTTATTATACATATATTAGGTGTATTCAATGTGTCCGCGCATGCTCCACAAATATATTAGAAATGATATTTTAAGCATATAACGTTTTTCAATAATTTATCAAACTTAAGGGGACCGGATGAGAGTAACCTTTGTTGACTAGACCAGGCGGAGGACAACGTTAGCTTAGCAAACCGTTGGGTTCATTATTGACCCAATCAAAGGAGTGTAAAAAGAACTACATTAAACATACAGGCGAAATGTAATAACCCAAATTAAATTTAAAGAATATATTTAATCTCAAATTTTTATTAAATTAATATTTATCTTTAAAAATTAATACTTATTCCTCTGACTTTTGTATAATAAATGTTAATGTTAGAGAAAATAGTATTAATTTTTAAGAAATAAATATTAATTTAATAAAAATTTTAGATAAAATATTTTTTTAAGATTTAATCGGGGGTTTAGAGGAATTTTCCTAAATATATATGTCCTCTTTGTAAGAGTTATGTTCGGTGTTTGATATTTTACAAATATTTACAAAATTTTCTTTTACTGCTCAATAAATAAATGAAGTAAAATTATCAACTCTTCCTTTTAACGATGATGATTGAATTAATATTTCAAAAGTATAATTATTATTTTGATACCTTAAATTGTAAAGATTGAAAAATCTAATCCAGCTGGGGTCCAACCATGTATTGTATGCTTGAACAATCATGTGCCGCCCACCTCATAGCATAAATGATATAAACATGCTATACTATTGCGCATTAAATTGTGCTCCCATTGGTCACATCGATATTTCCCCGATATATGAATGGATCACAATGTTTACTAGGGATACACATATAAGTTCATTTTTTTAAATAATAAATTTAACATAATATTAAAGTAATATTAATCTAATTATTATTTAATTAAACAGTCATATTATTATTTTTTTAACTTTTTAATTTTGTTTTATATAATATCTAATTATCATTGATTTATTACAATCCATGAATAAGAAAGAAAAATAAAAATATGATTTTTTTTTAATGTTAATCTAATAATTTTTTCTATTGTTATACTATAAAAATAAAAGTATATTAAATAATATATAAAATTAAATGAAAAAATTATCAGTCTTAATTAAATAATATTAAGTTATTATTTGACTCATTTATAAAACCGGTATCTTAAACTCGATCTAATTCATGTTATAGTGGGTGTGAAGGACGTATCGAGACTTAAAAATTAAAATTAATTTATACCTATAAGTTTAAAAGAAACTTAATAAATATTCTTCATCTCATCTAGAGTAATTATCATAAACCAATTTTAAATAATATATTAAATGATATAATATTACTATATTATATTTATTATATTATCTCATTATTTATTTAATAAATAAATTAATTATAATGAGATTTAGGATAATTGTTTTTAAAAAAGAGTATTGCTGTAATTAAATTAGTAACATAATTCACAGCTTAAAAGATAAGATATACATATATAATAATAGGATAAGATGAGGTCTCTGTATACGCGTAATGTGGTGTCGTCTGTTGTGTGGAAAAATGAATGGAATGTGCTTGCATTAAAAGATGGAGCCGCTATTGTTTTTTTCTAACTTCTTTTTGAAACTTCCGAAAGTTCAAGACTCTCAAGAAAAAGAAACCAAGAAAAAGAAACCGCCAGTTGACTGCTAATCTTGTTAAAAAGTGTAAAACAATAAACAAAGAAGATGAATGAATTTTATCTAAAACAAAGAAGTGTAAATTTCTCGTATTGTAATATTATTTAATGCGTCCTCATTGACCAACAAACAAGTCTCAATTTTAGTATATTTTAGTTTGTTCTCGATCCACATCAACGTCCTCTTCGATCACTAAGTAATTGCTTGTATAACGAGTTATGCTCCAAACACGGAGTCACCGACCTACTCGACTTCGCCACTAATCTTTCATTAACATTACCCTGTAATTAACTTTAATTAGACAATTACGAGATATGATTGGATTAGAACAGCAGCCAATCCTCATCAGATGGGGCTAATTCGTCGTTAAGAAAGACTAAAAAATGAATGGGTCAAGAAAGAGAAAAGAAAGAACTGAAAGTCCTTCATAATTGGGGCGGTTAAGCTACTGACTTTGAACTGGTCTCGTTGCATGTGACCACCACCACCACCACCACCACCCATAGTTTAACCGAAATAAAAATGTTGGTCCACGTAAGCAGGCCATTTTCTTAGCTGATGCTTTGTCCTCTTCCAATGGGCTATGATTCATAAAATCTTTGTACGTTATAATTTATAGGTAAATACATAGACACCCCTGAGGTTTGGTCTAAGTAATAATCTCACTCTTGTTATTAATAAATTAACATAGACATTCCTAGAATTGAAAAACATGATGGTCTTGACACATAAAAATAGGGGTCTTAATGTTACTTAAAATATCAAAATGAGGATCTTTATGTTACTTTATTAATAACAGGGATGAGATTGTTACTTAGATCAAACCTCAGGGGTGTCTATGTAATTATCCCTTATAATTTATATCACTCGATAGTTGGTTTTGGATGGTGAGTTTAATAATCGGTTTAAGCTTTCAAGGATTTCTAGATAATAGTGACATTAGACGCGTAATTGAAATGGAGCGAACATGGGCATCTTTGATCTGTGAAGTCAACTTTGACCATACGTGGTAGTTTGCGATGCACGTGTGAATGGTTGTTAGGATTCTAGTGTGAATTGCTTTACGAGAAAGGAATTGAAGTAAACTTTTAACGAGTCTACGAGTGCTGAGTCATGGACAAGTAAATATAACTCATAATGTATAATGAGTGGCGTGTTGGTTAACTTTTGTCAATAAAAAAATTTGACTAATTTTCAAAACACTTCCAACGATCTCTCCGAACTCGGTTGCGTATATAATTAACCTAATAATTGACTATTTACGATGTCTAATAATAAAATGTTATGCGATTGTCTAATATTCGTTTAAAAGAGCGAAAGTTAAATTGATATAATTTTTGTTGGAATATATGTTGTTTATGAGCTTTGGTTTCATAATGTGAAAGGGTCACGAAAGGAAGAAACGGCGCTTGGCCCACAGTATCATACTTTGGTTTTCTTCATTTGCGAGGTTTAGAACCAAAGCATCCATGATCACGAATCATTGTTGTGTTGTGCGGCTTCAAACGATTGTGAATAAAAAAATTAGGGGTTATTAGCTACCCTTTTTCAATCCCATTTTCAGTTTTATATGCCAAAACCAAAAGTAAATTAATATAAAATGAAGGATCAAATAATTACGATAAATTCAAAAATGACTTTATGATACGAGACAAATACACGCAATATTTTTCTTTATATATGCAAAATAATATCACTAGATGCATATTATTTATTTGAATATATATTTATATACATATAAAGTTAATTTCGTACAGAACAAAGTTAGTTGAACAGTATATAATAGGTTAATAAGACTAGATGATTTGATTATCAAATTCTATATGAGTTGAAATATAATTCACTCGTCAGTCATTATAAATTGACAAGCTTAATACAGACTAATGCTCATCAATCCGTTGACACTTTTAATCTCATATGGAATGATATTTTAATCAAAGAAATCGTTGAACCTACTAAAAATCAAATAGGCCCGCTAATTTGGTTCTTGTATAAATTAAACCATTTGTGAAAACAAAAATCAAAGATGCTTTTATGCATATTCTTTAATTAAGTTGAAGTTTCTTTTGATGTAAAGTGAATAAGTTTCCCAAAATCTAATGATATAACAATGATGCTCGACCAATAAATAAATAAATGATACTTTGAAAAGAAGTGAGATGATTCTCTAAATCTTTGAAAAAGTGCCCACGCGGGGCTGATAGCCTGGGTCAATTTCGAGAAGATGAACAATCTATTACGATGAGAGGCGTTATGCATATATCTTGAAACCTTAGTTATAGATGCTCGCTGCATAGCTAATTTAAGTAGAAAAGCAACTTACATGAGCTATTCTTGTTCAAGCTACAATAGCGTACACGTTTGGAATAATTCCATAACGAGGCACTAGAATCACATACTTTTATAGACGCAAAGAACCATTTCGTTTTGGTTACCTTTTTTCTTTTATTGGTTATTAAAATCCAAGGAGAATATAATGCTTCATTGATGTATGCCAACCCTATTAGTGAAACACTTTTCCTAATATTATAGACAATAGATATTCTTTCAAACATTCTAAAAAATTACGTAAAATTTATTGGAAACTAATTCTTTGTATCTTTTCTTTACGTTTTTTGCAACTCCAAGTGTTATAAAATTTATGAGTTAAGAGTTCATCGAGACTTCTTAAATTTCTTTTAGTACCAATTGCTAAGTTACTATTCTATAAGCTTAAATTTATGAGTTAGATTACGTGGGTACTGTTATAGATCAATGTTTGATGCTTGCTATTGCATAATGTTTTTTTATTACGTTAGTTGAGTGCAATGAATATGAAAACACAAGCGATGCTGTTTCAATGTCAAAGCTAGTCTTAATTTGCATTCATAAATGTAACAGAAAAAGAAAGGAAGAAACAAAACAAAACAACACAGCCTTGTGTTATAATAATAATAATAATAATATGTCACCATCTGTCGGGTTTCCGGTTCTTCAATTCAGCTGACTAATTGCACATCGTGCGGCTAGAAGAAATTAAATTGGAATATTCTTGGAAAATAAGGCCCATGAATGCCAATGGGATGGGAAAAGCTTTCGAAATCAACGATGTGAAATGCTAGATTTCTTTACTTCTGAGATTGACCTGAAAATTTCATATGATTGACTCAAAAACCAAAATAAATGAATAAAATAAAAGACAACTTGAATTAATTCTAATCCGTCACGGCTTGAAAATTGAAAGGTTCAATAATGGGGTTAAACCCAAGAAAAGATGGGCTGCCTCAATTGAATTTGACTCCGAATTTTAGATTTAACAAAACAGAGAAATTGGAAGGTGATATTTGGGGGCTTGCTTTAGTAGAATTGTATAAAGACTTTTAAGCTACTGCTCGTTGTATTATTTTGTGCATGTTATTATTGACTCAAAATTTTCAGATGGGTCTAAAACTAGAATGTGTGTAAATGTCAACAATTAATTATTAAAATATATATTTTGGAAAAGAACAAAGGAAAAAAAAAACTTTTGGGTATCCATTTGGAGAATTATAAGAAATAATCAAAATTAAATGTACGAGTTGAAAAAAAAAACCCAACTTTCTAATTTATATAATTTATCTAACCATTCCTAGTTATGCTAAAAACATCCTTCAATCCAATTGTAATTATCTATAATTATCTGATAACTTTTCAACAACTGTTTGGTAATTACAACAATTGTCTAACAAGTCTAACAATTTTTTTTACGACTATCCGATGACTATCCGTTGGTTGGAAAATGTTAGATAAGAGAAAGTTTGGTTTTAGTCATTTTAGGTGTAAGTGGGGAGATAGATCATATAAATTTAAAAATTAATTATTCTTAACTCGCACTCTTAATTTTAATTATTCTCATAATTCCCCTATCTATTTTGTGTCTTTCACTTTAGTAGTTCAGAAACATAAAAAGAATTAGAGGCATTCGATTGATGCAATTGTCACATTCATTAAATTTAATGGGGCCATAGCCCACTGCACACTCTCGGGGGCCCCAAAGGCCCCAAAGGCCACAAACTCGTATTCATTAATTTCCCAACTTTATAGTAGATGGTGTGCCTTTCAATGTATTTAATATCATTACATTTTTTCCATCCAAATAATTTATGTTGCCCATGCTACAAGGAGCATGTTTTGAAGCACTTCAACAAAAATATTTCCGATTGAGAATATGATGCCACCTGGAATTGGGCTGGACAAGACAATGGAACCAAACTATCAAAAGCCCAAGAACACAAATAGGAAAGGTAAGCTTGAAGCCTTAGAAAAGGTAAAAGAGACTTTGACAAAGGGGTTAGAAACAATTAATGGAGGATGAATAAAGTTACGCTTATGGGCCCTTTATACAAACCTAGAGTTTGCAAAATGTGAAATTATATGATTGGATGATTAAATATACAAATTTTAACACATCAATTAAACTCGGTTTTGTAACAATCAAGTGATTTGTGTGAGACAGACCAATACAATGCCAGCCCAATAATGCAAGACCAGTATGGCCCAACCCAAAAAGATTAACGAGTAATTGCTTTGTCTTTTTAATATTATAATTTATCGAGTAATTGCTTCGTCTTTTTTTACCGTAGACTCAAATTTTAATTTTCAATAAACATAAATATTGAATATAATTTTAATATTTTTTATTAAATAAAAGATATAATAAATAAATATTAAAATTGTAATTGAAATGAAAAAAAATGAGGCCAGGTAAGGAATGCCCATTTGCAAATAGGGATATACCCCAATTAAAAAAAAAAAAAGTGGAATTGGGTGGAGATGGAGATTCCACAAAAAATGGATATGGGGAAAAAAAAAAAATTCTTCATTCCTAACCCTAACTTTTGTGACTTGCAAAAATTTTATAGTCAGGATTTAGAATGGGTGAAGCCCATTTCTTTTTACCGAATTTACCCTTACGACCCTTGGACCCAGTCCTCAATCCATTACTGGATTGTTGTAGCACCAGAACTGATGCATGTGCTGTACACTCGGACGATACCAATGTGTCTCCAATTGTTCCGAGCTCTGGACTGTCGCTCCATTCTGATAATCCCTTTGTTAATGGTGATTTCACTCCTTCCCCACGGCCAACTATATAAAAATCGAAACCGTTGCTGATCAATTTTATGGTTTCGACGATTTCGCTACCGTTGTTTACGAGCTTCTCGTGATAAGTTATGGATGTGTCGCACATTGTCTTGAACCTGAACTCGTTGATGAACTCATCATCAATCTCCTTTACAGCTTCCCTCTCGGCGATAGTTGCCAGGATTCCATCATCATCTTCATCGCTGTTTTCAGGGAGGTTATCCGACTCTGCTGCATCTTTACCCGGAAGAAATCGCACCACGGTTAAGGTAACGCCTGGTTTACCTATAAAAGAGAATCAGATTCACCAACAATTATTTTATCAGGTTTAATAAATAATTAACTATTAGATATAAAATCAAAATTAATAAAAAGAATGAATTTACGCTAATTTATATATCAGATTATGTGTCAGGATTATTATTGAATTTCTAACATTACCTGCAATTCTCCATGCATAACTTAAAGCCTCTCGGTCGTCAGGGCCGCCTATGAACAGCATGGCGCAGCGGAGGTTTGAATTTCCGGGGTTTGATTGTATGGAGGATCCGAGTCCATGATCAACGAGTATGCCAACCGAACATGGTGCGTTGACCAGCAAGTTCTTGTTGACTTCCCCTATTGAATGGTTGTCGCCTTGGGAGCTACTGTCAGTTGGTTGCTTGTGAAATGGAACCAAAATCAAGGCTACGCGTTTCTCCTCTGCGACATTGAAGACGTCCTCGTGCATGGTGGCGTAAGGCGAGACTGCAGTGAGAGGATGCACAGCGACGGCGTCGTTTCCGGTTTCGAATTTTTCGAAGGCGTGGATTATTTGATCGGAGTCTGCCTTTTCGCGGCTTAGATTTTGGTGGGAGCTGGTCCGGCGTATGTCATGCACAATCAACATGGCGGATGCGCGTCCGGTGAGCTTGACAAGGTGGACGACGAAGACACAGAGTGGAGATTTCCTGGTGGCGTTGGAAACTTGGAGGAGATTGATGATGCCTGTGAGGTTCCGGGTTGAATGGAGGCATGTTAGAACTCGAAGTTCTGTCTCTGGATTGCTTCTCTGTATGGCCCTTCGCTTGTACGTGTTCGGACGCTTTCCAGTTTTGTTGGCAAAGAAAAAGACAGGTCCTACCATAGCCGTCATAAAAAAGGTCATGAACTCCATTACCACCATTAATATGGTGTCTGTAGCCTGCATTCAGATGTTCAACGTTAATTCATTTGAAATTTTAAGAAAGAAATTAGATGAGGTTAGGTGATCATTGCATAAAAGGATTGCAATGGAGCGGGATTAGGCGAGATAGGAAGAGAGTATCATATATCCCCGTCCATCTCTCCTACTTTTTGGACCTTCCGAGATTTTTTTTGGTTTGGTGTATCGAGGCCACAAATCTAATAGGATAGCTTTATCATCCTCGTAGATGAGGCCATAAATCTAATGGATAAATTATCATCCTTAATTCAATATGTATGTGTGTACCTGCAAGTTCCGGCCTTCGTTGAGAACAATGAGAGCCAGGACACCTTTGGTGTTCATGAGACCTCCAAGAGACAAACCATCCCTCGATGACATCCCAAAGAAGATACAAACGAGGAGAGTGGCCAAGATTTTAGACGAAGTTGCCGAAACAGTAACCAGAACCAAATTTCTATATTTAGTTTTGTCTAATAAATCTTGAATGTTGGTTCTAAGCCCATTAAGCAAGAAAAACGATGGCATCATAAGTGATTGCACAAACTCTTCAATTCTTTCCATAATCTCAACTGCAAACTCTCCATGTGGTATGATGAGTCCTAGCATGAACCCACCAATCATGGAGTGCGAACCGCACGCATCTGTAATGCATCCACATACAGCCACAGCCGTGAGAATAATAGCCATATGCGTTTCGCCAAATTGATCATCTCCTCTATTCCTGCTTCGCTTTAACATCCAAGCAATGAATGGACGCACCAACAGCCAGCAGATCAACACAAAGCATAATGTTGGTATTGCTGCCATGTAGAACCTTTTCTGATCGAAAAAGATTATCGCCGTGATAAGGAGAATCCAAGCGGTGATATCACAGATAAGAGAAGCAGTCAAGGCCAGTCTGCCAAGATCGGTGTGCAGCAGCTTGACATCTGAGAGTATTCTTGCCAAGTCTGGAAAGCTTGTGATGGACAGCGTTATAGCCCAGAAGATGGCACCCATAATACGTGATTCTCGATGGTAGCCTTCAAGATGACGAATGGGCACAAAATAGAGGCCTGCCCCTGCAGCAAATGGAATCAAAGTTCCAGCCAAAGCAATGCTGAAAGATTTCTTTCCAATGCGCTTTAGAGCGGATAAGTCCATCTCCAACCCCACCAGGAACATGTAGTAAGTGAGCCCGAAATTTGCATACGTCTCCAATAACAAGTTGCCTTCAAAAGATAGAACTGCGCTGTTTAACCACCGCAAGTGCCCAAGTGCTGATGGTCCGACGATGATGCCAGCCTACATTTACAACAAATTAGACATTAATCACTGGCCATTTCTGAAATATCCAGAGTTCCAGACCCTATTCATACCAGTGAAATTGATACCTAAACCTGTCCCATGAAGATTTAGATTCGCTGGTGCACAGATCTAATTATCATTCCCATACTTACACAAATTAAGAATTAACCTAAAAGTTTTCAGTACTTACAAGAAATTCAGAGATAAAACGAGGCTGGCGAAGAGGTTTGAGGATGAACATGAGAAGGCGAGTGACCACTGTCATGACAGCGAGTTGCATAGCGAAGTGAGGAAGATATTGAACCGAGGGGTTCTGTCTTTGCCACGAGCTCTCTGAGTTGGTGTTGTTTTGCATGTAACATACTGTGAGTTCATACCCTGTATAGTTTGTTACATTATAAGGTCCCACTAGAACGGTCTGGGGGTCGATTTTCCTATCGTCTTCCATCGTTGTGCACAGGCTCTAGAAGCTGATGATGAGACAATATTCTTGAAATTGAAGTTAAAAGAAATTAGTATTTATTTAGAGAGATTGATAGAAAGATTGTTAAAACATTCATTTGCCATTTCATGGCAGTCCGCACTCTTTGGCTTTTTGCTCTAGTTTTGGTACTTCAATTTGTTATCTGTTACTGCAGCTGCTAGCTGCTCCGCGCTACTCCCTTTCACGATTTGGCTGTATATTTAACTGCATCGTACCAAAAATAAATAAATAAACGTTAATCGATCGGTTTAACTCAACACAACTAATAAGAACAATTTCTTTTAAACTACAAGTTGGGATTTACTCCTGGAGGTCTGATGATGATCAAACTGTCAACACGCACAAGAAAGGCACCTTTACTTAGTTTAGTAATACAAAGAATAAAATCTCAAAATATTTGTCAGAAACAAAAAATAATATCAATAATTGAATATCAAACTAGAACCATGGAATATTATTTGAAAATTAAGAGAAGTCAAAAACATTGTATCACGAATACCACAAAATAGATAACTTACAGGGAAAGCTGAATTTTGTTTCTAGCTTATGCGGTTAATATTGCAAGTACTTTGAGTTCTGCTATCTAACATAGCCTCGTTTTCGTTTATCAATATCTCGTATTATTCCATATTCGATCACACAATCTATTTGAAAATTATTAATTAGTTCTGTCTCATTTAAAATAAATGAATCTTTAGGAATGATTGGATGTATCTTGATTTGAAATAAAAGGCCCATTCAAGGTTAAAATATTGGAGGCCTTCGGCACCTTCGAGATTTAAAAGTCACCGTACACCAAAAATCAATAGACGGCTCACACGCTGGCGGCAACCTAAGGTTTGCGATGCTGAAAACCAAAAACGGCACGTAATGCAGACTAAATTTATAGCAACAACCTCGTAAATGGTACAAAAAGGCTTGCAAATATCAATAAGGTGAGTCTTGCCCACCCATTTTTTAGCCTTATAGTTCACCGCACCGCAATAAAACCACTCTTTTATCTATCAAATCCTAACTAGCTTTTAGACGCCCGAGCAATCACACAGTTAGACCTTGTGGGGGAGCAGCTGCTGGTGTTTTGGGCTTAGGCTTTTCCACAACAATAGCTTGAGTGGTGAGGACCATTCCAGCCACTGATGCTGCATTCTGTAATGCACATCTTGTCACCTTTGCGGGGTCGATAACTCCGGCCTCAAGCAGATTCTCATATTTGTCTGTCATGGCATTGTAACCAACCTCCCACTCACCGGTCTTCAACTTCTCTACAACGACTTCACCTTCGACTCCAGCATTTTGAGCTATCAGTGATGCAGGTGCTACCAGTGCCTACATGCAAAATTTTTGAATCAGCACAACTAATTGAAAATCAGGATCAGAGAAGTGCTTATTTATCAAGGAAGTTAAAAGAAAAAACAGGGGGCTCTGTCAAGAGACCACAACAAGAATTATGAAAACATCTGCCCAAAATTCAGTTTCAATTTCATCCTCTGTCATATATACCAAAAAGCAATAATGTTTACCTTCTGCACTATGTCAGCACCTAACCGTTCATCTGCATCTTCAAGCTTGTCCTTGATTGCAGGAACATGAGTAGAGAGGTGAACTAATGCAGCACCACCACCAGGGACAATCCCTTCCTCAATGGCAGCAAAAGTTGCATTCTTGGCATCTTCAATACGAAGCTTACGGTCTTCAAGTTCAGTTTCTGTTGCTGCTCCAACTTTAATTACAGCAACCCCACCAGATAATTTGGCAATTCTCTCTGCCAGTTTCTCTGAGTCATATACAGAATCTGTCTCAGCCAACTCCTTTTTCAGCTGTGCAATTCTAGATTGCAATTCATCCTTTGATGCAGCATCTGCAATAATCGTAGTGGAATCCTTGCTGATTGTCACCTTTCTAGCAATACCTAACTGCTCAACAGTAGTGTTCTCAATGAGCAAGCCCAGGTCACTAGCCTGAAATTCAGCTCCTAAACATAGAGAAAGAAGACAGACCAATCAGATCCTGTAATATTCAAGGCAATACACATCTAACGCAAATATAAATGGGATTAATAAAGAAAATTTGCCTGCCCTAATACAAGTACTGTAGCTCTAGTGAAAATCCCTTCACTTCAACCCTTGGGCTATGGACATGCTACATCATGTAGCATAAATATGGGGAGTCCCAAAGTCAAATGTGATTCCCAAACTTTCAATTTAGACTAGAAAAACCCAAACTACACAAGTAAGTTCTGAGTTCATGTTGGAAGTCAAATAAGACATTGTACATTTGTGCTTATTCACATAATTTACCACCTAAAAGAAGCACACTCCTCCCCCTCAAGCCCCAGTAAAAGAAAGAAAAATTGGGGTAAAAAAAGGCTCACCACCCCTTATCTTTACACATTCTCCATATAAAAATAAAATTTTGATGTAAAATGCATTATAATACATATACTGTAGCAGTTAACAAACACATATCTATCATATCCTTCCTTGTTGCAAATTAACAGTGCACAATTATTTGCTTGGTTAACATATACTAGTTATTAATGAAGAAAAAGACCCGACTACTTCAAAAGAAAACAGCATACCAGTCAAAATAGCAATGTCTTGAAGAAGTGCTTTTCTTCGCTCCCCAAAACCAGGAGCTTTAATAGCAGCTACGTTAAGGATACCACGCAGCTTGTTCACAACAAGTGTTGCCAGAGCCTCTCCAGTAACGTCCTCAGCAATTATCAACAAAGGAGCTCTTAATTGTGTTGTCTTCTCTAACAAGGGAATTATGTCCTTTATAGCTGAAATTTTTTGATCTGTGACTAAGACTCTAGCATTCTCAAATTCAACAATTAATTTCTCTGGGTTTGTGACAAACTGGGGAGAGATGTAGCCTCTGTCAATCTGCAAATCAATAGTGGATATTATACTCAGAATCAAGACCAGATATAACATGATACATGATAAACTTCCCAACCTTGAAGAAAGATACAGACCTCCATTCCTTCCTCAACGTCAACCGTCGTCTCAAAAGAAGATGATGACTCAATGGACAAAACACCATCAGGCCCCACCTTGTCAATTGCATCAGCAATCATTTTACCAATAAGCTCATCATTCCCAGCAGAAATGGATGCAACAGCTACAAAGAAGAACACAAGTAAATATTGTCAATACCAAACAAAGCAATCAGCTTTTGCAGACATATGAGTGTGGCAAGCCAATGAAATCAAGAACTGTGGCAGCAAATTACCATTGATATCTTCACGACCTTTGACAGCCCTAGCCTTCTTCTCCAGCTCTTCTACCAATCCAGCCACAGTTTTATCAATCCCTCTCTTTAATGAGACTGGGTTTGCACCAGAAGTGACACTTAGAAGTCCTAGTTTAATAATCTCCCGTGCCAGAACTGAGGCAGTAGTCGTTCCGTCACCAGCAGAGTCATTGGTTTTACTAGCAACCTTCATCCCACAATCAGAACACATCATCTCACACATTACCGCAAGAAAGCATAATCAACTGAAGTATAAAGACAGAAAAAGACTACAAAAGATTCAGTACCAACCTCTCTAATAAGAGCAGCACCCGCATTTTCCATGGGATCGGCCAGCTCGATAGCTCGGGCTATAGTCACTCCATCATTAACCACTTTCGGGCTCCCATATTCATCCAAAACAACATTCCTCCCTTCAAAACACGAAAGACATTTAGCATGCAACACACTCAAGTTCTTCAATCCACAAACAAGAGAATCCTAGAAAAAATTGCGCTAAATGAGTACACACAGTTGAAAATCTACATAATAATAATTAAAAAAATTCTTATTAAAGACAGTTGTTTTGCTCTGAGTATTTGATATTGCTACATGTAGACAAATTATCTGCAAATTTTTAGCACAATATCAGTAAGTCCATTAAACGATTGTGTAACTAGATACCAATCAATTTCGATTATTTTGGATACATTCAAGTAGCATTTTTTGCTAAGTTCACTGAAGACCAGAGTAAAAATGTCAACTTGGCATTGAAAGATTTGAAGAAGAACCTCTGGGACCAAGAGTGAGGCCAACAGCATCAGAAAGCTTATCAATGCCGGCTTGCATTGCTGATCTTGAATTCTGGTCAAATGCAATATCCTTCGCAGCTGCTCGAACTGCAAATCTCCTGTAATTTACTCTCTGACTCTGCTGCTGCTGGTGGTGGCTCCCTCCTCTCCTCAAACTCCTCTGCACAATCAGAATATGCTTTTAAATTCACATTTAAGAAAAAAATTGATTCTTAATTTTCATATATTGATGGAATATAGTACCTGTTTGGGAGAGCAAACAATGGAAACTGAAGAAAGAGCATTAGCAGAAGCCATTTTGGGCACTGAGCCAAACGACGAGTAGAGGTTTGAGGGATTGTTTGGGAGTGGATAAGGAGGCAACAATTGGAAAGGTGAAAGGGGTTAGGGTTTAGTTTTATTAGTAGAGTCTGGAGGTTCCAGAAGATTCTGTCACTTCGTAGAACCCTTCAGACCCGGCCCAACCGTGCAAGCCACAATTTTTCACCAAAGATTTATTTATTTATTTATTTTTAATTTTATGGATTACTCTTATATGCTAAAAAATTAAAGTAAAAACGATTTGTAATTGGGATAATTTTTTAAAATAATTAAAGATAATATTAAAAATTGACGTATTTACTGCTTTACTGATATTAAGGAGAGTAAGGAAATGGGCTTTTAAGGGCTCAGCTTTGATTTAACTGATCCGAACGGGCCCAAAAATGAACAACTCATTCGCAGTTGTCGTTTGAATGTAATTGACTTCACGGAAACTCCTTCTAAGCTGTCACACACTGCGTCTCTCATCGGTCCATCAC
>JANKKB010008347.1:0-19119 GCA_026225775.1 Bursera palmeri
TTGATATGTGAAATAATGTTGGACATATTAATAATAATAAATAGTAGAGATTTGTTGTTATCAAATACATTAATGAATAGTGAAATATTTTTTTTAAATTGGTATTTCAGTTATGTAGTTATGTAATTAGAATTATTTATAGACTTATATATTTATTTATGAAATTTATATTATATTGTTTGAAGTCCATGAAAGTTTATCAATCTCCTGTTAAAAAAGTCTATCAATGTCTATAGAAGTCTACAAATGTCTATGAAAGTTTATAAAAGTCTACAAATATCTATGAAAGTCATTAAAATGAAAGTCTATAAAAGTTTATAAAAGTTTTTTATAATCATTAAAAGTCTATAAAACTCATTAGAAGTCTATAAGTCTATAAAAGTCATTTAGTTATAAAAAGTCTTAATTGAATAGACCCCCTAAACCAGTATTCAAGAATTGAAAGCAATCACATCCAAAGCCAATTTAATATGTCGTCTTTTAAGTTCAAATTAATACATACATGAACTTGGGAAAGTGGTGGATTAATAAGCCAGAGGATGGTATGAGACTGAGCATGTAGAAACTGCAACTCTAACGTGGCAGAAAATCCCAGAGATGAACCTGCATGAGAGACGCGTGGCGTGCATTATGCAACGCGGCGGTAATTCAACCCTGCTGGCCATGGACGTTTGTCTCATCATTCTAGTTAGCTAAGTTATTTAACTTATCTACAGGTTTAGCTAATGATCGATCGATTACCCAAGAACTTGTTTATATAACAAGAGAAGGCTAGGAAAAGAATTTGTCTCTTTTGTGGTTTTGTTCAGTAAACTCTATACACTGGTATTGGTAAAGGAAGGATGCATACAGTCAAGGAAAAAGTTAGCAACGCAGCCAGCTCCGGCAAGGCCCATGTTGACATCTACAAAGCCAAGGCTGAAGAGAAGGTTTACTTCACTTTTTTTTTTTTTTTTTCTTTTCCAATATTGTCATGTTCGTTTCTAGAATTAAAAAGGATTTGCGTTTAATCTTTTCGTGTTGTATATAAGCATGTATAAAATGAAAACGCGGCGTTGCTGCAGGCAGAGAAAGCGGTAGCGAGGACGGAAGAAGAGAAGGAGATAGCCCACCAGCGTAGAAAGGCGAAGGAAGCACAAGCCAAGATGGAGCTGCACCAGGCTAAGGCCGAGCATGCTGCTGAGAAATTGCGAGCAAAGCAGTCCAATCTACTCGGCCCCCACCACCACCATCACGATCAGCTGACAGGGACTCAGTATGTTCAGAATAAGCCAGTGGTTGGTTCGAACCAAGCGGCCCAGCCAGTTGGAACAGCGAATCCAATGGCTGGAACCACTGTGCCTACATATCCACTGGGAGGGAGCCCTCCTCCTGGGCATAAGAAGCTTATGTAGCTAGAGAATTAATAGAGATGGTCAATGTAATGAATTTTGTTACTCGGATATTTTTTTCTTCCCTCCCCTCCTCCCCCAGTTCTCCTTCCCCCCGGTGTGTGTTTGTTTTGGTTTTGTGAATCTTCATGTGTGTTTTTGACTTAATTTGCTGTCCACTTTTGTTGTTAAAATTAACGTTTTAATTAGGGATCGTTTTGGAGCTTCTGTTTTATGTCTACGTTCTCGCGTAAGCAAGGACGTCAAGTGGGCTTCTCCATGCTCTCGACATTATAAAGAGTTCTTTGATCGATAGTGCTTCATTATAAAAAAACTGCTTTTGATGAGTAGAAATGAATGATGTATTAAGTTCATTACTTTATCAAATCTAATGAGTTATGTATCTCATATATAGTTTTATGGTGAAAAATTTAACTCTTTCCTATATTTGTATATACAGTTCCAAGATACTGAACAAAATTTGACGTGTAAAAGATCTCTTAGAGTTTCAAGAATTTAAACAGACACTGGACAAAATTTGACGTGTCAAAGATCTCCTAAAGTTTAAAGAATATAAACAAGATACTGGACTGTATGTTTTGACTGTAAGCTCCTACTTTAACAGCGAAGTATTAGTTAAGTTAGGATATTCAATGCTTGCGCCAGTATAACGATTGTCAATAGTATAATTTAATTCGGATATGTTCAACGGGTTACTTCCTGAAACAGAAGCGAAATTCTTAAAAGGCAGAGGCTCTGATCAGTTAAAAAATTATCCTTAAAATTTTCTTAAACGAACCTGGGTTGCTCTTTGTTTTTTTGGAACCATTGTCAAACTACTTGGGGTTAAGAACAAATAAGCGACATTATTGCTAATCAAACCACATCAATATTTGAATTCAACTAGCAGAAGACTAGCAAAACAACTGAAAAATCTCATTAAAGTCGAGGTAAAAACAAGAGAAACTTTTTTTTATGAGACTAATCAGTTTATCTTGTCGTGTACATAGGACAACTCAGTTGATGGTGCATCTAGATCTTGCATTTGTGGAGAAATGATACAGTTGGCAAATACTGACTAATTATAGGTACAACCAAAATCCTCCAAGCAGTTGAGGAAACCCCTTTAAACATAAACATAAACATAAAAGGATGCTACAACAGTATGTAGGATTCAACAACCATAAAGATCATATACCCGAAGAATTAAGTTAGCATACTCTTGGTATAGATATAATATCTGTACGCTCAAATAGTTTCTCGTGAAGGTGCTTCACACCCATTGCAATCTACCTTTGTATTCCACACATTGCTGGATTTTGCCATCGGCAGTCATGACCTGGTTCTTCACTTTAGCTGGTTTGGTACTGTATCTTACTTCAAATTTTGGCAAAGGTCTATGTTGCTCTTCCACGGCGATTGATGTATGTGATGAAACCTCATCAAAGAACTCATCTGCTACATCTCCATCTTCATCTATTCTGAGACGCTTAGCATACCATCCCAAACCCTGAATCCAGAAGAATATAAAAACACACACACGCTAAAACTTTAAGTTGCAAAATTTCTGCAAACCCAGGAGGGAGAAGATGAAGATACAGAAGTAATCTCAGAAAGAAAATGATAATTAAAGATCAGGGAGACCAACAAATGTTCATTACTCAATAATGACAAGCTACCAAACTGTGTCAAGCAAATTTTAACTTTTCTGACTAACAAACTAATTTTAGATAAGGTATCGAGGAAAAAGAAACCACACGTATGTACCCACAAAAGCACTTGATAAAAAGAATTTTTTTTAAAGAAAAAGAGGCAAGAAAAAGAGAGATACTGAGAACTTATTTTTCCCACTCGTCTCCCTCTTTTCCATTTTTATTTAGTGGTAGCCAAGAGAATGGATCAACCAGAAGCGTTAGACACAGCAAAGTTGCCTGAGCCTGTTCATACTGAACCCAAGAACAATTTAATGCAATCTTTTAAATATATTTCTATTTTTTTACGGGAAATTTTTAGCATAGCCAACAATCCTGGCTGAAGATCTCTCATTCTGGGTTCACTTTGAATAGGAAGCAGGATAATCATTGCCAAACCAATCCTTATTTGTATCTACCGAACTGGATCCAATTTCAAAACCAACGGTGGCTATGCGTTACAAATAGTCAAGCTGTAGATTAAACATACCCAGGTGATCATACTGTTTGCAACTACAAGTTTCACATATTAACTAAGATCTAATGAACTATAAATGAGAGTTCCTAATGGCACAATATGCAAAAATTCTGAATCCAATTCACTTGGAAAACAGGATATTAAAAGCTACTCGAACAGGTTAGGAGAATATTCTTAGTGTCAGAACAAATGTGAAAGGCATGCATATCGGGTAGCAAAAGTCAATGCTAAAACTGAGTCCAGCAGGCAGAAAGAATTAACCACTCTTGGACGAAGGAATTAAATCTTATGTTCATGATCCTGGAGCATGACTTCTAAAAAAAGTCAGAAACAAGCCTATGTTCCCCGAAATCGGTAACATTAGTTATGACAAACAATTGAAATTATTGGCGCTAAAGATGAAATGAATTTTAAAAATTGAAAAGACTACATAGTCTTTCTATGTTCCTATGATTATCTCTCTATCAATGACTTCTACTTTTTGTCCATCTTCTTCTCTCTATCCTGTTGCTCTTCAAGATTCTTTCTTCTCTTACTTCCTTCCCAAAGTTCCTATCCAATCTTATTATCCTTCTAAATTATGTAGTCTACCAAATTTCTAGTCCTTCCACCTAGCTAGTAAACCTTGTACTTCTCTTCCATGTAAGTTTCTTATCAAATCTTACCATCACACTAACAGGAAACACCTTAATACTAGAAACTCTAGTGCCATCCGACAAAATAATAGATCATGAATTCTCTATCACTCAAGTTTCTTAAACTCGAAGTTCCACCTCCAATCCGTAGCATTAGGGAACAAGCTACTCCAGATTTAACAAACTCATTCTTAGAGTTGCACAATCTGTAATGGTATATTGGCGGCACATCCATTGCACAAACGAATTTGGCTGATCATGTAGTCAATCCAATAATACTATTCCAACTAAAAATCTCTCTCTATCCATTACTACTTCTCTTCCTTCAAAAACTCTAATCATCCCTCTCTATGAATTCAAGGTTATAAACCTCTTAAACACATCATTTAGTACCACCTATTCTTTGTTCTTCCATCTGAAGAGGAAATTCTATCAAAACGGAACCATCAATTATTGATCTAGTAAACGCTGTACCATCAGACGTAAAGTTAATTGATTCAATTTCCTCATTCGTCATCCATTCATTTCCGAGATCAACTGGCTTGAACACAACATACTATTAACAAACTTAACATAATTTCATTAACATAGAGGCGATCTCAACTATCCGGTAACATTAACAAACCAGCACTATAGTAAAATTCTTGAAAAATGATCAAAATGTAGGGAGAAAGAGTGAAACAGACCTGGACGCCACCCTCGCCGGAAGCACAGTGGAGAATTACCGGACCGGGATTAGGCCGCTCCACGGCTAATTGAACCTGGACACCAAAGCCTCTACGTGGAAGACCGGTTTCTTGAAAAACGGACCGGTCCAGGTCCGCGTCCGGGTGTGGATTGTTATCGGCTCTGTCGTCGTCTTCATCATCTCTTACCTCGTGATCATTGTCTTTAACAAACCCTAGAAATCCTGCTAGTCTTTTGAGGAATCGCATCACCGACGATCAAATGCAAAATCACCGCAGGCTTCAGAGAATTGTTGGATTGAGAAGACGAAACGAGTAGAATGGAGATCTGAGTTAGGCGTTTGGCTTGCTAAACTGCTTTTGCTTTGCTTTGCGTTTGCCAATTGCTATAGCAGCTCGGCGTCAGGTTTGAGGTTTTGGTACGGTTTTTAACTGTCAAGTTGGTTAGGTTTTTTTTTTGTTGTGTTTTGTGCGGTAATTTTAACGCGGTAAAAATTTGTAAAAGTTAAATTTTACATGTTTTTATAATTTTTTATGTAACCGTAAATTAAATATAATCTAATATTGGAAATATTAGATTATATTTCCAATATTAGATTATATTTAAAGCCTTGAAAGGTTTTATACATTATATGACAAATTATATTTTTCCATATATTAATATATGTTATAAAGATATATAGTAATATAATTATTTTAAAATCTATAAGAGAATTTAATAAATAAAATAAAATGCATGATTTAGTGATAAATAAATCACTTATTTATTATGGAGTTTGTCGTGTTTTTTGATAGAGATTGTTGATTATAAATTTTATTTATTTATTTTTGATTTCATATAAAGGTGTTGTTTAGTAATATGAGGATATTTTGATGAAATCTTATAGAAAATTGGGCAAATTTAGGAGAAAAATTTATTTTCATATTCAAATCATTTGTTTATAAATAAGTTCAGTAGTCAAATTTATTGGCTTAGGATGGTTGACTCGAGCCTATCCAAATTTACTTAAAGGCTAGCAGAGGTTTCCTTTGTTAAGTAAATGTTGATTTTTTTTCTCCGCTAAAGATTTGGTGTAATTAATTTAACCTTTTACAGTTTTGGAAATTAAAAAAAATCTCATTTATTATATTTTTGTATAAGTACTTATATTATCAAAACTTTTAAAATATGTTTTCATCCATTTTTTATATAAATATTTTAAAAAAAAATTATGAAGAAAGTGAGAGTTCTTTATTTTTATTTTTATTTGAAAAGAAAAAACAAAAAGAGGGAAGGAAGGAAGGAGCAACTCATTGAAAAGCACGTGCCGGTACAAAGACCAATATATCGCCAGAAGACTTCCGCTCTGAAATACTCCGAAGAATCTCTTCGAATTTTTCCATTTTCTTTTTTTTTTAAATAAAAATAAAAATCATTCTCACTCTACCAGACTCGACATTTCCATTCTTATACTGTGATCCCCAAATCCAAAATCAAGTCAAATCACCACCGTCAAATTTCCCTAAACTCTCCAGATCTCATCGTTGATCTCAATCACTTTCGGTGCTGACTCTTCCACCACTGGATCCGACATGCCGGTGGCTGCTTCGGCAATCTACTTCTTGAATCTCCGCGGAGATGTCCTCATCAATCGCCTCTATCGCGACGACGTCGGGTAACTTCTTTCATTTCCATCTTCATTCGTTCGTTTCGTCTCTCTTTTTCTGCAATTTCGGTATACGAGGATTGAATTTGATGTGTTGATTACTGTTTTAGGGGAAATATGGTGGACGCGTTTCGAATGCATATTATGCAAACCAAAGAGCTGGGAACGTGCCCTGTGCGGCAGATCGGAGGCTGCTCGTTCTTCTACATGAGAATAAGCAATGTTTATATTGTCATTGTTGTTAGTAGCAACGCTAATGTGGCTTGTGCTTTCAAGTTTGTTGTTGAGGTACTTGGTGTATTCTTGTTATTCGAATATTGCTGTTTATAGCCCCAATCAATTCTGGTTTTTGAGTTAGCGCCTGAATGTGTGCAGGCTGTTGCGCTGTTTAAGTCTTATTTTGGTGGAGCTTTTGATGAAGATGCTATTAGGAATAATTTCGTTCTCATTTACGAGCTGTTGGATGGTAAGAAATTTGGAAGAGATGTTGAATATTACTCTTAGGATTTGAATGTTTATTTTGTTTTTTGTTTCTTTTTTTTCTTAGTTCATGTGCTTGTGTAATTTCTTAATTTGCATTAAGTCTGCTTTTCACAGAAGAAGGGGAAAGGGAAAATTTTAATTGAAAAATGAGATTTATCATGCCCTTATATGTTGCAGTAACATTTTGTAGAGAACTATAACCCTGCTGCTCTCTCATTGTACGCATCTCTTGGATGTTGTCGAATTTAATATCATGGTGATGTAGTAAGTTTCTAGCTTGGAAGGATAAGTCAAACAGTATCGTTCATCCTGTTTGCGTCCTTGTTTGTTGTAACTACTCTAGTTTTGCTTGTTGGGTTCCATTTGGGAAATCTTTTATGCTGAGCTAAACTTGTTGATCTTCTCGTCTATCTGAATGTTAATTATTAGGTACTAGCTAGTTTAGTCAGTCAGGTCTCTTGTGGATGCACAGGGAGTGTCAGGATCTGAATCTCATTCACTCCAGAGTCCAGAGTTAGGGGTTGGGGTATATATATATATATATGTATATTTCCAATCACCGTTCAGAATGTAAATCTTTATCTGGACTGGTACTATGTGTGATGATGTTATTGCTAGCATAGAATATCGTATTAACTTTTCTCGTTATAGTTTGGAAAGATTTTTACTGGGCAAATTAGTGCATCCTCGGCATAATAAATCAAAGCAAGATAGATGGAAAGATGCAGTTCACAATGCATTTGACAGTCTCTCAAGTTTAAATGACATGTTGATAAATATAACAAATAAAAGAAGTTTGTTGCTTGTCACTGGCTTAGTTATACAATCAAGCTATTGATCATTTACTTTTTACTTGACATCGAAATTGTTATAAGTTTTGTGTGAATGATTAATTTCAATCTTTGAAATGCAGAAATCATGGACTTTGGTTACCCACAAAATCTTTCTCCCGAGATCTTAAAGCTTTATATCACTCAGGAAGGAGTTCGCTCACCATTCTCATCCAAGGTTAAATGTTTGTTGAAAATATATTTTTAAGGCAGTCTTGTAGGATTTTTAATTTTGACACTTTCTTTTTTCATGAATTTTTTATTCATTTCCTCAAACAATGCATCTGCTATAGTTGCTTGTTGAAAGGCTCAATTTGTTCTTCCATGTTAGTGTTATTTTAGTAGTCTCTTATCACTTATTTCTATCAAATGGAAAAATGAACAGCCCACAGATAAACCTGTCCCAAATGCAACTTTACAAGTTACGGGTGCTGTTGGTTGGCGCAGAGAGGGACTTGTTTATAAGAAAAATGAGGTGATTGATTTTTCTTATGTTTCTATTATTTGCGCTTTCTTTATATTGATGATGAACAATTTGCTTGATTGTTTTGTTTTAATTTGTGTAGGTCTTTCTTGATATTGTGGAAAGTGTTAATCTTCTTATGTCATCTAAAGGTAGGCAATGGTTTTTTGAAGTGTTTGGATGATTTTTGTGTCTTTGCTTACAATCAAATTGTTGATGATAGGTAGTGTCTTGCGTTGTGATGTAACGGGGAAGATTCTTATGAAGTGCTTTCTCTCTGGGATGCCTGATTTGAAGTTGGGTTTAAATGATAAAATTGGCCTTGAGAAAGAGTCTCAGATGAAATCTCGTCCTACTAAGAGGTAGCTTCTGATGGCCTACATGTATTCTCCTTCAGAGTAGTGTTCATGAAGTGAATTTGTGCTATAAATTTTCTCTAGTTTCTCAATTGGCTCAAATAAGATGTTTGTTTTGTGTTATGCATACAAATTGTTGCACTTTGCTTTAGTTAGATGTATTTGAATGACGGACTGTAGTATGATTTTATGTTCGTTATGATTATGTAGTTATCTGAAACTGCTATTTTCTGCAGTGGTAAAACAATTGAGCTTGATGATGTTACTTTCCATCAATGTGTAAACTTGACGAGATTTAACTCAGAGAAGACTGTGAGTTTTGTGCCGCCAGATGGTGAATTTGAATTGATGAAGTAAGTCGAGAAGTCTTCTCTCATAATTATAGTTTTTGGTTTATTTTGGTAGACTTCTATTGTAAAGTGCATAACTGTAGTACTAGGTATATATAATAACTGTCATTTTATATATGGAAGCTCTAAAAATTGATACAATATTGCAATGTTTACTTGCTTGCTGGTGCCATAAAATTATTAACTTTTCCAATACTGATTACTGTTTAAATGCATTAGGTATCGTATAACTGAGGGTGTTAATCTTCCATTCCGTGTCTTGCCTACAATTAAGGAGCTTGGTCGAACACGTATGGAAGTAAATGTTAAGGTTTGTAATATTTTCCTTTTCAAAGTTGTCTCAAATGTTCATAGTTTTGCTATTGGTTTATACATTTTATGTTTACAGGTAAAGAGTGTTTTTGGTGCAAAAATGTTTGCACTTGGGGTTGTCATCAAAATTCCTGTACCAAAACAGACAGCAAAGACAAGTTTCCAGGTGACATCAGGCCGAGCAAAGTACAATGCTGCAATCGATTGCCTGGTCTGGAAGTAAGTATTGCAACTCATTTCTTAGGAACATTAATTTACTCTTATTATTTAACATTATTATTTCAGTGTTGTCTATTTTGTTTTGATTGTCCCATTAGGCGATAGCCACCTGCCTTATTCTCATTTAATTTAACCCTGTTAATTGCTCGTTATATCATCTTTTCTTCACATCTGAAGTACTTTTCCTGCCGAAAGGATGGCTTCTCAGAAAGCTAGTTTCATAACCCAATTGAGATGAACTGGGTCTGAAATTACATATGGGCTAATTACGTTAATGATGATTTAATGCTTTTCTGAAAGAAAGTACGTAACCCTCACACTTCTGGGATAAACAAGCATGCTAAATGTATGAAATTATTGGAAAGCTACATCTGCATAAGTAATAGTTTCCTTTAATATGAGACCTAGAAAAGCTCTTTGTCTTCTTAATTGACTGATTGACCAATAGTCACATGGATAAATAAGGTCTTCTCATTAGTTTTTCATTGCATAGAAGGCAAGAAGCTGCAATATGAAATGTCCACGCATTTGAAAATTTAGGACTTCATGGTTGAAAATTTTACTTCATGCTAATAAAAGAGAAATTGAGATTTAACCTGAATCTTGATCAAGGACCTAAGATTCTAATTTCAAGTCTTGTGAAATCCCTACATTTAACCTTGAAGCGAATCCGATGCATTTGAAGAAAGTCTGTGAGAGAAGATTTGAATTTTCATTTGCTTCTTGGGATGCCCAAGTTCAAAGTTTGAGTTCGGTTTGTCGAAGTGAATAGCACAGTGTTGTTAGTGACTAAGCCTAAGCTTTACGACGGTTTAGTTCTTTTCCTAGCCTTTACGATGTTGCAAATGGTGTCTCAAAGATAGACTCCCTAGCCAAGCTCTTTATCCTTTTATTGGAGTTCTCTTCATCAAAGCGGAGATTCAAAGTTGAAAGTGGTTGAGTAAGATTAGCTGAGCAGCTTGAAAAGGCATCATAGGTTGGCTAGATACTCATAAAGAATAGCTTGACCCTTTATTTTTGTTATACTATGCGATGATATCTTGGAATTTGGTTTCTGTCTCATGTTGCACTTAAGGCCAAAATCCGTTATGCATTGGTTGTACATGTCATTATATTCCACCAATGACTTTTAGCTGCAAAACTAAACCCTCTTTCTTGCTTCTTCCAATGAAAAATGAATAATTATTATTGATAACCTCTACCTTTTTCCTTTTTTTCACTCAAATGAGACTTTTACCGTTTTTATCTTCTCTCATCTTTAAGTTTTGAAAAAATCTCTTCTTAAGTTCCCCAGTTAGAAATCTGTTAGTTAACATATATTGACATCCATATTTTAATAAATTTACCATTTTACCCTTACTAATACATATAAAAAATGACTTAATTTTTAAAGGACAATATTAAATTAAATGATCAAATTACCTTTAACACATTAAAATTACTTTTTATGGATAATATTAACACATATTGATATTTATTTCAAGAATAATTTAATTATTTAACTTAATATTGTCCTTGAAAAATTAGTTATTTTTTATATGTATTAGTAAGGGTAAAATGATAAATTTATTGGAATATAGAGGTTAATAGATGTTAACTAACAGAATTTTTAACTGGAGGACTTGAGAAGAGATTTTTTCAAAATTTAAAGATGAGAGAAGATAAAAAGGGTAAAAGTCCCATATGAGTGGAAAAAAAGAAAAAGGTAGGGGTGATCAATAATAATTACTCAATAAAAAATGGTGGATATAGCTGCAAACTTCCTTTTTTTTTTTTGGGTTTTCTTGACATATAGCTGTCAGTTATTTTCATGCTTCATATATGTTCTATGGGTTCATGTTTCTTAGTTTTAGTCCCTATACTGTTGCTCAGTGTGAGGTTCTCATTACTTTCCAGGATAAGAAAATTCCCTGGACAAACTGAGCCAACCATGAGTGCAGAGGTGGAGTTGATTTCCACTATGGCAGAAAAGAAGTCTTGGACTAGACCACCAATTCAGATGGAGTTCCAGGTTCATAATGTGTTCTTTTTTGCTAGTTAATTTGGATTGGATTCATGTGAAATATTCTACCTGTCTCAGTATGTGTTAATGAGAAGAGAATGAATAATAAGAAATTCAATTCATTATCTTTCATCCATAGTATTCAATTAGGCATGCATGTAGTTTGTAGCTTAATGACACTAACTTGCTGGATCTTTGTTGTTACAGGTTCCCATGTTCACAGCCTCTGGTTTACGTGTTCGTTTCCTAAAGGTATTTATTTTAAAATGAATGTCCTTTTCCTTCACCAAAACTGCAGAGTTGACCTGGCATTTTTCTGCAGGTATGGGAGAAGAGTGGATACAATACCGTTGAATGGGTTCGTTATATTACTAAAGCTGGTTCATATGAGATTAGGTGCTAGAAATATGGGATTGCTGCAGTGGGACTTCTGCAGACGACC
This sequence comes from Bursera palmeri, assembly GCA_026225775.1. Classification (NCBI taxonomy): domain Eukaryota; kingdom Viridiplantae; phylum Streptophyta; class Magnoliopsida; order Sapindales; family Burseraceae; genus Bursera; species Bursera palmeri. The sequence goes on from JANKKB010008347.1 coordinate 11,964, forward strand.
TTGGTGGAGATTGAATGTTTTGCTAGTTATAGTAGTTGAATTGAAAGGAATTATTTCATAGATTTGCCTGGTACGAGGTAAATCAGCCTGCAGTTTCCCTCTCAAATGATGCAGCTCGGGATCTGCTTTCTTGTATTCTTGGGGCTTATTTAATTGCTCATAGGCGTTCTGTCAATATGAATATTTTGATTGAATATTTCGGTTTGATGTTTGTGTTGTAAAGGCTTAGCATTATGTTAGAAATTGGAAAACTGAGTAATTTTTGTGGCACGTGGTTTATTGTGTTTTCCTGCAGTCGTTCAGTTTTAACGATAGAGTTATTAGAAAATGAAAATGACTGAGCTTGTTTAGGGTTTGGATGAATCTGTTTGATGTAAGATAGTGATTGATATAGAGTTTACTCTGGAAGAGAACAACTTATTGCTGAATTCTGGTTTCTGTTTCTCCTTCTTACCTGTCAAACTCAAAGTGTCTTTGGAGACAGAATATTCTTTTTAAGTCTTTTCAACGTTTCGGTTCTTCATTCTTGTTTACTTTAAGACCAGCTAAAAAATACTTGTAAGTTTCACTCGACATGAGATTGTTTCTTATCATTTAATTCTTCTCACTCCCTCTTCAGGGAAACAAATGCTTGGGAAATTGCAAATAGTGTCGCTGCTGCTGCACTTCATGTGATTTTGTGTCCTTTTGCGTATCGCTAAAGGATTTGTGTCATTCAGATTCACCTTTGTCAGCCACCTCAGATAACCAATTAATGTTGTCACTATTTCCAAAAGAAAGGAGAATTGCCTACTCTTGAAGTAATATTGTTCAGGGTTGTTATTAATTGGGTCAAGCTAAGCGTAACATAAAACTTTTACGGTCGTCAATCGGGCTCTTTTGCACAGCGGAATAAGATATTGATCAAGGAAATAACTCTCCGATTGAAACCAATGCCAATAACGAAATTACCTACCCAAAACTATTACTTGCTCGGTGTTGAAGGAAAGCCTTCATTCTATGCTTAATTGCATATTTTTGGCAAGTGCATTATTAGAGTTCCAAGAATTTGGAAAACATTGCCTCTGGTTTAAACTTTCATTGATAATTAACATTATAGTTATTTTTTAGTTGGCGAATGTAAAATCCATGGATTATGATTAAATTTGTGATCATGATCCAATGAACATTATCTATTAATAAAAAAGGTATTTTTTTAACTACTAATATGTATAATTGTTATTAATCTAGTAAACTGCGAATGTTAATGTGACTCATAGAAGGAAAGTCAATAAATCCTATAAAATGATATCATAAAGTAGAAACTAAATGGATCATGACAGATCATTTAATTTACAAGATTCTTCCCAATGGCAATCTAACAATCTTGGGATCATCTTTTAATGCACTTTTTCACTTTCCCACTTTACCCTTCTAACTCATTAACCGAAACTTGGATCGCAATGATAACCCGCCACGTTAACCATCAATCTACCAACCCCCCTCAATCGGTGGGCGAAACTTCAGTTGGCTTTTGAAATCAACTCCAACCCGAACTCAACTCAACCCACCCATCCCAACCCATGCACTCGAACTCCAACTCGAACTCGACCTCGACCTCGAACTCAGTTATAAAACCTCTTGGGCCATTTATAAAACCCTACTTAACTAAACTTTCACTTTCTTTCTCTCAGATTAAATTTTTACGTAGAATAAGTTGTTTCAGTTCAAGTAGATACCTCACGCAACACGAACCGTTTTGTTACTTAACATCACGTTTCCCGGGATCCAAACAGGAAAAAATAAAAAAGAAAGAAAAAAGAGAGAGAAAATTTATTTTTCTTTTCTTTCTGAAAAGATGGACTCAAGAGATGGGTTGCAACCTGGGCAATCTAATATTCTAATGGGCTATTCGCCCTACTCCGGCAATGCCATGATCCCGCCACCGTCGAACGCTGCAGCCGCCGCCGCTGCGAATGCTTCTAGATTCCAGTTTAACTCCCTCGCGTCGCCACCCGCGCCATCACAATCGCAGTCCCAGTCGAAGCCGCTGGATTCCTTGAATTCTGGAGTCTTTGACGGATCGTCTTCGTCTTTGAGGCCTGGTGGTGGGTTCAGTTCTGATCCCGGGAAGAAGAAACGAGGGCGGCCGAGGAAGTACGCGCCTGATGGGAATATTGCATTGAGGTTATCGACGACTCAGTCGCCTGCTTCTGCTTCTGCTGCACATCCCACTAATTCTTCTGGCGGCGGCGGCGGCGGCGGCGGCGGCGGTGGTGCTGACACGTCTGCCTCCGAACCTCCTCCAGCTAAGCGCAACCGTGGTCGGCCTCCGGGTTCAGGAAAGCGACAGCTGGATGCTCTAGGTTAGAATGTGATATCAAAAGCGAGTTTTTTAATGAAGATTTTGTCAGAGTTAAAAAAACTAATCCCATTTTTCTTTATTTTGTTTGCAGGAGGCGTTAGTGGGGTGGGATTTACTCCCCATGTGATTACAGTGAAAGCTGGCGAGGTATTGATTTTGATTTTGTTCGAAGAGTGAATAATAGAATATTGATACTGTTGATTTTTCTTTTTGCATGTCTTTGTTTGGAAATGTTTATAATAGATAGTTGAAGATTTTCTTAGTATTTGGATTCTCTTGCGTTTTTTTCTTGCATAAGAGTATTGATGCTTGGTAGATGGTGGTATCATTAATAAATTAGTGCAAGTATCAAAGTAGCTCCAATAAATTACTGGATATTCCATTTTCTTCTCATTAACTTGGAATATAATCTTGGTCTTCTTGAATAATCAGTGAAAATGATAGCGTGACAGTAGGTGTCTAAATTATATATATATAATAATAATAAAATAAAATTTTGTGAAACTAAAAATCTGGTGCGTTAAGTGTGCTTTACATCCATCAATCGGTTACCCAGTCATTAGTCAGTCTTTTGAATTTTTTTCTGAAGCCAATCATATCTAAAATTAAATTATTTCCCAATTTATCAGTTCATCTTAGCTTATTTTACCGTCTCTTTAAAGAGCCATCTCCTCTTCATTTTTTAATTAAATACTTCCAAGAGTTCACATATATATTTTGATCCTCAAGTTTTAGGTTATTTTAATATAATTTCTCTGTCAATTTGGATATTTAGATTGGCCATTAATATATTCCTAGTCTGTTTTTTCCCTGACTTGTAATTGCATATCATTTTACAGTGAAGACTACTCTTTAAGACAATTAGATACCTATAGGCAATTTTGTTTTGTCAGTACAATTGTTTAAGAAAATACATATGACTTCTGAATTATTTATTCTCAGTATAAAAGCTCTTAATCATTTGTTAAAGTTGAATACCTTAAGCTTTCTACTTAAATAGTAACACACATTGCAAGTAATTTTATAAATAAATCATGAAGGTATGTGTGGGATACACCATTTACTTTGTTTTTATCTAATTCATGCTTCCTTCTCTGAAATTAACCTTTTATGTTACTTTCCAAACATGCTGAAAGTAATTTCAGATGATTTTTTCCAATTATTTTTCAGTTAGTTGGTGAAATATTTTTGAATCTAAAGTTTTCCTAACAGATTCACTACAGCTAATATAAAAAAGATATGCGAATATTTTACCTTTCATCAAACACCATGCTTTCCGTCAGTTTTCAAGATACATGGTTCTCTTTATTAAATCTTTGCTTTATTAGTGTTTTTGAAAATGATTGATGTGGCACATCTTTATTTATTTATTTATTTATTTTTGGCTTGAACTAGTAGTTTCTTTGCTTCAATCTGGGAGATTTGGCTACACTTGGTCATAATATTTGCTGATTTAGCAGAAATTTGAGACACTGGTCAAACATCGTAATAATAAAAATTTAATGAATGATCTAAATTTAATGATTTGTGCTGTCTTTAGTTAATTACATCATATTGTCAGCACTATTACAAGTGGTGATGGTAAGGTGTACAGAATTTCCTTTTCTTAACCAATGGTTTTTTCAAGTGTGAAGGTCAATGGGAAACTTGTATGTTCAGAAGGATGACAACATTTATAAGAGCAAAGTAAATGTTCTCAAAATGGGAAAACATTCTTTCCTGGATTGAAAGCTTAAGCAGTGTAATGGTAAAGCAAAACATGCATAAATTGGAGAAGTAAGACTATGTCATAGAGTTCTATATATTGGTTGGCCAACTGCCAAAGGGTTTGGACAAGGCCATAATAGTGATCGATAGAAAGTTATAGAAAGGATTTTATATGTTTATTTAATATCTGTTGCACACTTCTGGATTTCCCATATGAGGCTTCAAACTATTTTTTACTGTTTTTGTTAGTTGTGGAGGAGTATTAGAGTCCTGTTATCTCTCTCTCTCCCTTTCTTCTCTCTCTTGATAGGTATCCATAAAAAATATGGTGCCACTTGGTTTTGCAGGATATAGCATCAAAAATAATGGCATTTTCACAGCAAGGGCCTAGGACTGTTTGTATTCTCTCAGCAAATGGTGCTATCTGCAATGTTACTCTTCGCCAGCCAGCTATGTCCGGTGGTACGGTGACATATGAGGTACTTGACATTCTTATAGGATAAGCATTAGATGGGATGCCTTACAAAATTCAAGACTGTAAAATGTAGAACTGTGGGAGGATCCTAAAGGGAAAACTTTTTAATATATAGCCTTTTTTCTCTAAGTTTAATAAATCAAGGTGAAGGAAAACGTAGTCCAAGTAAATTTCCCCACAGAAGCACTTGTTTCTGACAGAATAAAGTCTTTCTTTTTCTTGGGACCGGTTACATGGATCTGCCTGTGTGGAACATGGATGTAAATGAATAAGATATTATGGGATAGGTCATATTACTAGCATCACTTTGTGTTTTGTATCATAAATAATTTTTCTTTATTCATCATAATTGGCTAGCAGTTGTGGGGTGACTTTGGTTATGTTTTCGGAGCTGTTTAGGCTGTAGTAATCTCTTTATTGTTGGTTCGTTTTGCATAGATTATGCAGATACTTGTATTTTATTGTAAAGTTTAGACAATGTGGAGAGTGGTCCACTGTTGCTACAGCTTCATACAATATTAGCATAAATCTTTGTTTCCTATTAAAAGAAAGATGTTAACGAAATAGTGAATTTACTTGAAGCATAACCTGCAAACTTACACTCCTTTGTATGTCTGTGGCAATCTTCCTGGCATACGTAATTCTAATTTAATGAAGTTTTATTTTATCTATTTAGTTTATCTTTTTTCCTGATAATATGCTTCAAAAGTGAGATATGGTTGAGTAGGCCAATTTTTTTCCAATTAAATATTGCATAGGCACCTTGACTGCTATTTTAAAAAAAAAAATGTTAAATGTAAGCTTTCCCTGGCAGTGGATTTGCATGAGCACTTTTTTTTTTTTTTTTAATTTTTAATTTTGAACATTTTATGTACAGTAAGAACTCATTTAATTTCTTTTCAATGGAAAAGAGTAGTTCATGTGATTAAACTTCCTCAGGTAGTTATGAGAAACTGCTTCAATCCATAGCTTTGAGGTGCAATGCCTTATAGGGGTTGGGTGAGAGGATTCAACTTTTTTAAATAATTTATTTTCTGGTTATGTAGATTCTGTCCAATGGTTGAGCTACAAAACGGGGGTAGCTCCCCTAGTCTCCTGCCCATCTTCCATTTACACAAAACTTGAGTTAAGGTACCTCTTTTCAGTTTGCAAAGAGGCCTCAAACCATTGGCAGTTTGTTAAGTATCCTTTTGTGTTTTGTGTTTTGTGTAATTAATCAAAACTACCATTTTACTTTACTAAGTTTCTTCCTTAAAGATGGATTGCGGTTTTTGAAGAAGACTGGCTTTCTAGGGTAAGAAAAGAACTTCCCAGCATGCAGGAAAATGTCGAAGTCTTCACGAGTTTTCAAAAAGATGAATGTGAACCTGATTATTGTGACAAGAAAACTGGTGAAAACTAGCTAACTTAATAATTGAAGTGCATTAAAGGTAAAACTAGATGGTTTGAATGCCAGGGATGAGTGAAAGAAGTTGGAATAGTATAAGTATTCATTATTTTAGAGTTTCAATACTATTGTTGGGTTATCTTCTATTAGTTTAAGCTTTTGAGATAAATATTTATTCAACATGGAATTGGAACTTAGTTAACCAAAAGATTTTAATACTGGGAAAGGTCTAACTGTACCAAGTTAGAACTGAGCTATAATGTTCTTGATGGGGGTTTGTTACATTTTCAATTTTACTGTTGGACCCTTTCTTGTAAACATGGAATTTTGCAAGTTAATGGTTGTTCAATATGTCCTATTTAGAATTTGTAAATTTCCTTTTCATTTGAATTAAGGAATTATGTATAGACAAATGGGAAGACTTTTCAAAGCATGTTTAACAGTTATTCTATTCGATGCGATACTTAGTGATGTGCTGATGATGTTAAAAGATACTAATTTAGGTACTTGGTCTTCATTCAAAAGAATTAATACTTGTCCTTTCAAACCTAGGAACACTTTTAAGTGCTATAAAAGAAGGGAAATGTTGATGGAGATGGGTGGGGAGGTGATATGAGTTACAAGATCAAGGAGACTTGGTTGAACATGAAGTAGGGTTTTTTCTTTCTTAAAATTAAAAAAAAAAAAAAAATCATCTGTATTTCCTATTATTTTAAACATAAAGGAGATTTTCTTTTTCCCCTTCATTCTCTTAATAGTTAGTTTAAACGTTATGCGTTGGGTTTCTTTTTTAAGTAATTAGAAGTTCAAGGGGACTTTTAAGCGCAAAGTGCGGTTTTATCAAATGCTCTTCCGTGAGTGTGATTGATGTGCTGCTTTTGATTTATACATATTGATGATGCCACAAACTAGCAGCAAGGTAAATGAGGTAATGGGTTGCAGTATTTACCTTGGCTTTGACATCTTGCATGCCAATGCATCAAAGTGTGTTCGCATGTGTCAAATGATGTCGTTTGGCTCGTTAATGTTCCTTTTCTTGCTAAACTCCTAGGACCCTTATACTAGCAAGTGCCATGAGTTGTGATTTAGGCATTAGCCACCTTTTTCTTGCACTGATGCAGCAGTCTACCCTTTTTCATCCAAGCCCGATCTAAGATCCTCAATATGAGTTTGTTGTGGGTTGGCTAGTGCTTGAAAGCTAAGTTTAAATGATTTGCATCTGTGATGGAAACTAATACTATAA
>JANKKB010008357.1:0-26701 GCA_026225775.1 Bursera palmeri
CAATGGTTAAATGATAATTTAGTTGTGTATATAGATAAGGATGTATTTGTTTGTATTGATAATTAAGTCATTATACAATATTTTCGAAAAATAAAATTTCATCGAGAACAATTATAAATGTATTAGTTAGTAATAATTTTATTAATACAATATATTCATTTTTATTTTTATTTATATTTATGTTAATTTTTAGTTTAATTTTTGACCCCCCTAAGTTTTATTGCTGGGTTCGGCCCTGATCTCATATATCTAAATGAACTAACTCAAAAGAGGACGTAGTTTGATTAATAACATGTTTTGGAAAGGAATATATTTGACCAATTTGTAAGATCATTGCATTCCTTAGTCTACGACCCACAAGCTTCACGTGTACCTAACAAAGACTTTAAGTTGTAGCCGAGTGGTAGTTTTAACATGAAATTGAAATGCTTGACTAACCTACACAAAGAATTGATTAATTAAATGTTGAGCTGCTTGGTTTCGAGCTGGCTAATGCTCTATGGGAGTAAACTTAGAGATCCCAGTGTGGTTAAAAACAATCAAGATAAGCACCATGCTTCGATTTCCCCAAGTAGGCAATTCCATCCCCAAACGATTTTTTATCAGTCTTCTAAGTTGGTGAATCTTGTACCACAATGAAGGGTTTATTAAATTCCAATAGAGAGAAACGAATTTATTAAAAACAGAGTTAATTAGAAAAACTCGATTGACTGTTTGACAATAACGAATGGATTACAAATAAAAATATTAATAATATTAGAAAGGAAGTTGATAATGTATAAACCATGTTTGATCAAATTCATAAGAGATTGAAAAGATAAAGAGATTGACTTAAACTAAAATCAAACAAAAGATAATTAGATATTTAATCATTTTGTTAAGTATTATTTTAATATGAATATTTATGACGCACATTAAGATAANATCTATGTTTTTATAGATAACTATTGTACTCAACAAAATATTTATAGCACACCAATGCATAGTAATAATACGACCCCTAGCATTGTGGCTTGGGCCAGCTTAGTGGTCCTACGGTCCGTCAGAACCAGGGCCCATTGGGCTGGTTCTTTTATGAGTTTGTGCCCCAAGTCCTCCTGTACCTCTCACAAATATAAATAAATGAATCAAATTTCAAAATGTGTTTCTAAAAGTAAATATCTCAAAACACAATGTCAAATTCTTTTGATAANTAGTAAATATATATTTTTAATTGTTTTTATTAATGAAAAAATAATTTATATATACATAATTTTTAGTGTACATGTAGATGTCAAGGAATTAGTGGGACCTTTACATAAATGAATTTATTAACCCAGTTCTCAGGTCTCACAATCAGAATCAGGGATTGGGCTTGACCCACCCTTGCACAATCTCTAAAACAACGGTTCAATTGATAACCATTCCATGCAACTCCTTCCTTCTCTATCCCTCACAAGCTCAGATTTCTGACAAGTGTAAATAGTTAATCAAACCAATTTTTGTTCCAATTCATTGATTGCACCTTTCTCCACGTAACTATATGTGACTTCCCTATTAATAGGCCCCAATTTGCGCCTTGCTTATACCCCAAAATCAGAAAAAAAAAAAAAAAATTTTTTGAGTGTATCCCCTAAAAGTTAGCATCATTATATTACGTATTTATATAATCGTGAGTTGATAAGAAAAAAGAGTACACTTTAAAATTTCTTTAAAATTCTCTTCTTAATCTGATGAATCTCAGCACTAATATAAATGAGGAAAGAATTTGATCTCGACAGTCGACACAAGTCACAAAATAGTAGGAAAAAGCTTCGNTTTTGTGGGGGCAATGAAGGCCCCCACTTGCACATATTTCAAGCGCACAAATCTTGGGGCTTCTTCACTATATTTAGCTTCGAGAAAAGCAAAGCCAAGCGAGCCATGAACCATGTGCTTGCATTCTCAAATCAACCACGTAAACCCTCTTCCTTTCTTCAATAAATTCACCTTTGACTTCACTCTAACTTGCACATTTCATTCACTATTCAAGACTACGACAAAATAATATATTTACTTTGCTACTAGTATTTGAATATAAATGAGATATTCAATCACATCTCAAATTAATCTTCATAGTTGCTAATATTTCACAATTGTATAATCTATGATTGAGATTTCATATCAAATTAACCCAACTAACACTCTGAAAATGATTTTTATTATTACTTTACTACAAGTCTGTGAATTATATTCTTGCCGACGGACAGATGTGGCAACAAGAGCTAAAGCTAATAAAGCTTCGATCATCTCCTTTCTCGGTTCCATGTTTTGCGGAGCAAATAGAGCAATTCTGCTGATGCATATTCTTTTAATTTTCACCAAACCAACTCCTTGGGTAATTTTTCAATTGATTAGATGTTTATCCAAATTTGGTAGTAGATGTCAGTTTCTCCGCAATAAATTTTGGTCAACTTACTCCCTTTTAGTATGTTTGTATTTTTCCCTTCCCAAATTTTACGCTTATATATATTCCAATATTGTGGTTTGTGAATTTACATTACTTAGCTTAATTGATGGAAATTCTACACACATCAAAGAGGTATAATCTAAACTCGAAAGTAGCACTCCATTTTTTAAGACAAAAAAAAAAAAAAAAAACCACGTGTACGTGTCTATCCAACGNAAGACAAAAAAAAAAAAAAAACCACGTGTACGTGTCTATCCAACGAGACAAATGTATATAATTAAAATATCTTAACTAATAAATTCTTAATTATATAATTTAAAATTGATGTAAGGTTCATTTTATTAACGCGTGTCCATACTAAATTAACATCACATCATTTGAAATAGAATATCTATCCTAAAAAGTATGATACTTTATTATAAGTGTATATATACTAATAGAGTTTCGTATGGTACACATCTATGGCTATAGTGACAACCGACGGGAATGCAAAAGATTTGCAGAACTTTTGTTGTGTGAACGAAGAAATGTGTTTGAAAACTCTCTCTTTCCATCTTGAATTCGTTCCCATCATGATACTTGTTGAAACCGAAACTCATTATTAAAATCACTTCTACATTCTTTGAAAGTTTCAAGCTGAATAAGCACTTTTGGAACGCCGCAGAAACCTTTTTCCCCACTCGGGTTTCTCCCTTGACAAGACTACGAGTACCCAATATAATTGCTTTGCTTGATGAGCCTTCTAGTTCCTAGCTAGGGTTTTGCATGTTTTACACAGAAGAGAAGACTTTTAGGGCAATGTATGTAGAAGTGCGAACGTGAATTCGCAATACGTGATTGAAAGCTTGGAAAGTGTTTTCCATGTTTCCATGCACGTTTTGCATGCATGGGATAGTGTAGAGAAAAATAGAATTGGGCAACAGCGCTCTAAAACAAAGTGAGATATTGGGACAGAATATTGAGTGCCTAGTTCATAAGCTAGACGCAATTTCGTATTCGTTGCTAGCTTAGAGTCAATTTCTAATTGGAAAAAAGTAGGCAGAGACAGCTAGCTTTGGTCAATATTATGGGGAAGAATTAACTTTTCATTGACCTATCAAATTGAACTTTTACTACAACCGAAACAAATGGTGGTTGTTGTCCAATCTATACTTAGTTTATTATATATAAACATCGTAATTAGGTCATCATAGAAACAATCGAAAGAAATTTATTCAATCTTTTAATAAAAAAAGCATAAGTCGCTTAATTTAAAGCTTCAAATATAGTGCCAAAATGATTTTTATAGTGAAACTATATAGATTTTGAATTATTAATGTATGTTCTTATAATACATTTAAGACTTTTTTATATATACACGTTAATTGATATATATGTATAACGATTTTATTAATATATATACGCATGTAAAATAAATATTCTAATGTTTATGCTCTCATCTTGATGTTACATCTATATTATTGTTAATGTTGCGACTTTTATTATATTTATCTATTGATGTGGATGACATTACAAATGTTGACAAAGATTACAAATACATGGAACATTAAAGTCTCCCATTTATATTTATCTTAGTACATATTGTTATATGATTAAATATATATTATTACTAATAACAATAGAGTTCCATATTGGTACGTTATTATTCAAATTTTATTATTATATGGCCAAATAATACAAGTGATTAATGTAATTAAAGGATAATGAGTCCCTTAGTGAAAATGGCCGGCCGGAAAGAAAGCCCAAGTCATCATCAACCAGAACCGGAAAAAACTTGATTAATTAAGCAAATATACATTAAACTAGTTGGTATATGATAATGTCATTGCATGACTACTCACGACTTAACATTAAATTTTTAACGTGACATTTAATTTCCGTCGAAGCATGTAATCAATGCTTACGTTATACCTCAAGCACTACAAGTTCAGGTGCGAGGGGACACGTGGCAAGAATTATGACATAGAATAAATGACAGATTATTAATTTATAATAAATCATTCGAGCAATCAAAGGTTTGTACAAAGTAAAACTCTCTTTGGAATCTAAACGTTGATTGTGTTTTGCAACTTCTGTAGAATCATATCATCATAACATGTGCAAACAGCATACCATGTGCGATTTCATAACGAATGATAGGCTACGAACATACATAGTTATGTGTGTCGAGAGGCATATGCACATGTTAAGAAATTATAAGATATATGTATATATCAATCTATTATCATTTGTAGACCAAAATCAAAATTGATATACCTATAGTTTGAAAGGGAGAAACAGATTATATAATATAAAGAGCAGAATATATAAGTGTAGCAAATTATTGTGGAAATGATAACGAAAACAAAGTGTCTGTACCCCCAATTGAAATATGAGTATAGAAAAGATAAAATGATGGGCCAGGTTGTCTCTGTTGGATTTCGTCTCTATTACAGGCAAGAACTGATTGGAGGAACGTGTGTTTTCTTTGAAAGAGGCAGCAATATAACTATACAAGGTCACCTCACCCAGACACCAATTGAGTGTCCTCTCATCCTCTCTCACCCGAAGGCTAGCCTTTAATTGCGCCTTCTGTGCCCTTGTTACTGGTGATCTCATGTACTCAGATCAAGAAAGTAGCTAAACGTAGCTATAGTGATCCCTCTTGTTTTGCATATCAATTATCAATGGTAGGGTAGCAGCTGGTGGAAGAGTTTGTGCAAGTATGCATGCCATTGCTTGCAGGCATGTGGTTGAACACTCGACACTATTATATATGATGTCGTTTTGCGTCTTATTATGATTAAGTTGTTATTTACAGGGATGGGATATACTTTAAATTGTACGGGATTCAAGAAACTTCAGAAAGATTAAACAGTGGGAGTGGGGCTCTCATTTGTCCAAACGAGTGGGCTTAATCATTCGCTCCATCTCTTTCATTCTACACTCTTTTGCAAGTATCAGGTATACAGCTTCTCACCCAATTTTTCTAACTCTCACCGCTTAATTCGGATGTTGTTCAAACTTGGCAGTTTCGGGGGAGTTTGAGATTGGGATTTTACCAATTACCGATATATTTCATGTGCAAGAAATTCATCACTGCCATAGTACACTAGCAGTGCACGTTTAGTATATACTATCTGTTGATTTTCGATATTTTTAGTAAATGGTCACAGAATAGGACTAGTCAGTAGTCATCGTTAGCTTACTGTTGGATGAGCTCATCACACGTTAGTGAAGAGATAAGAGATCGATTCATGCCTGCTTTTGGTTTATCTATTTATTGCCTACTTGTTCATATAAGCTAATAAAAATATCGAAACAATCTAATGAAATACGAAGTAGGTTGAATACAAAACGTTAATTTAGAACTTACAACAAGCCTATGATAAGGACGGAAGAGAGTTTGGTGAGGATTGACTTCTCAAAATTATTGTTGTCCCTACAATATTTAGGGGAATCCTAATTTTCTTTGATTTGATTTCTCTTAAAATAAAGATTAAATTAAAATCCTTTTTTCTTCGTTCAATAAATTTTTAAAATAGGATTTACTACTACGCCTTTTATGACCCTTGATCTCTTACCACTAAACCCAAATTAAAATTAAACTAAAACCGTAATCGAAGTTGAATAAATATTGGTTTTTACATATAATAAAGAATTGGCATGGTAATTTGATTTTGACGATTCAGGGTTGACATCACAAATCAGTGAGCATAACGAAAGGTAGGTGAGGTGTAGAATAAGAGCATGGGGTGGCGCACACAGAAACATTATTCGTTGGGTTAATACAAGAAGAGCAACAACTACAAACTCTGTCGGTGACAGAAGCTGAAAAAACAAGGACAAATCTGTCATTTAATACGAGCATAACAAAAATCGCCCACGATCTTCCCTTCAACGCGAATATAAATAATTGTAATCCCATTAGTTCCCTCCCGCGGCTTTAAACGCGGCCTTCGTTTTGGCTTTTCGTCTTCTCTCTCTCTCTCTGTGCTACTGTTGTTATTTTTTTTTTCATCCAATAAAATAAATTTTTTTATCATACTGTAATTATTTTGTTTCCGAGCCGAAATACAAGAGCGTGATCTCCAACATCAAAATCCCTGACTCCACAGATATCCGACTCGTGACTTCTCATTTCTCACTAGGTAAAATAAAGAATGCCAATTCGTTTGCTTTCTTCTATTCTGTTTTTGTTTGTTTTTGTTTATTTATTTGTAATTTAAATCTCCGAATTTAATTCACTTTTTACGACATATTGTTGTGTACGGACAGAGAGTGTGAGTGTGAGTGAGTGAGTGAGGAGAGTGGAGTGGAGATTAGATCTTATTGTGTGGTGCTTGGATTGATGGAAAGGGATAAAAAGTGCGGGGCAGTGAGGGGAAAAAGCACTTTTACGGAGAGGAAATGAAGTTCTACATATCGACGACGGGGATAAAGAGAGTGACGATATCGAACAGCGGAAAAGGATCGTCGGTGACGACGCCTCTGGCTCTGGCTAGCCGAAGGATTTCGAGTTCCCGGACTCTGTTGCCGGTAGTGCTCGTGCTTGGAATCGTCCTGCCGTTTCTCTTTGTTAGAGTTGCGTTTTTGGTGCTTGAATCTTCAGCTGTTTGCTCATCCTCTCTTGGTAACTTATTTCTTTTCTCTGTTTCTACGCTTTTTAGTAAAAACAAATTTCTTACCATTTTTGGTTTACTTTCACTGGATTCCGGTTTGAATTTGTTATGATTTTTTTTTGGTAAATATGCCAAGAAAAGAGGACAATTGCATTAGAGGATTTTAATTTCTATGAATTTCGAGCAATTAAATTTAAGAAAAAATATTTATTTATGTATTTTTGTTTTTACTTTTACAGATTGTATAGGACGGAGGCTTTTCAGCGGGAGTGACACATCTCAGGTAATTACTTCAGTGTTAATGACGAATCTACCCTTTTGGTTTTGAATGCACCAATTTTCTCGTTCCGCAGTTAAGATTTAAGAATACCTTCTATTTCCATATAACTTATAACAGGACAAGAAAATAAACTAACAAGTCTATTACAACGCACTCCTTCTATGTTGTTCAATATATAATATTTGTAAAATGAAAAAATTACTCTTACAACTTTAAACACCAGAATAGTAAATAACTTAATAATTGGGGCATAAAGTAAAAAAAAAAAATTATTATTATTATTATTATTATATCTTGGTATATACGAAGTTTTTCATATAATATTTAATTTAGTGATGTGAAAACTAAAATATCTGTATCAAATCAATTTTACTGGTATAAAAAAGTTTGTATACTTGTTTACAAGAAAAATATTTGGATAAAAAGAATGTATATCCATATACGAGTCATGCCAGCTATACTAATAGATTGCTACTAAATGTTTTTAGGGTATGCTAGTAATTTGCCGAATTTGTACTATTGGGAAAAATTGGGCGTTTAAATTTGAGAATCACAAATAGTTTTTTATTTTTTTAATTATTTATGTATGTGATAAGGACTTGCTCGAGTTGTTGATTTTGTCCCCTCTACCCACCTACAATATTCTATGATAAATAACTTTTTATAATTTTTTTCCACTTTTTAGCTAATTTAAAGTGACACCATTCTCTTAATTCTTACCAAATATGCGATCATTTCGTTTGATTCGGACAAAAGTTTGCGTTTTTTTTTTTTATTTAATAGTCAAATCTTTTGAAAGATTTTATATGATTTGTCTAACACCCACTTGGTTATTAATATTCATGTTTCCTATTTCCTCGTGATTGAAGTGCTACAGAAATTGTGTGGTGGAGTTACGGCCACTTCTGTCCAAAATTATCAAATTTAGCACATTTAGAATATCCAAATCTTGCTTAGTTACTTAGGGTTTGTTTGATCGAAGATAGTTTTAAAAATTAAGATATAATATAAAAAATGGAGATAAGAGATTTCAAAGATCAAATTAAGAAATTGATTTTCTAAAAGGGGTTCAAGATTATATCTTTAAAAATTATTTTTGAAACACTTTAATCGAGAAACCTTATATGTTTTCAAATTTGCTGTGTACGACTTGGAAAATATAATAAAGTGAGAATATATAGTTTTTTTGAGTTCAAGTGAAAAAGAAAAAAACCGTGAGTAGGGGATCCCATGGTCACAGGATGTCAATGTAGGTGTATGGCCTTATTATTCTCTACGGCTTTTTAAACAATTAATTAGTGGGGACGGCTAATATTGGATCCACTCTTCATAAGCATCTCAGCATTCACATTTTAATAGATACACCGTTATCTTTCACTTACAACTAAGCGATGGCATTGTGGATGAACCTGCAAATGGGTGATTTTTTTTTTTTGTCCTTGGACCATAAACTTTGGGAAGTGAAAATTCTGACTGCATAGTCCATGGATTAGTGCATTTTGAGGAATTGTCAGTGTATCACTTCCACCAGTTGCTTTCTCGAATGCGTGGCTTGTTGTTTTGCAATCATATTGTTCTCCTCCACTTGATTAATTCCTTTAAATGCATAAAAGGAGAAATGATTGGTGGGGATTTGCTACTGCCAATCCTATTGGACTACTTGCTTGCTTGCTTTTATGAAGACATGATTGAAAAGCTAGAAAATTCGTAAGCATTACTCTTCGGTTAAGTGTGGAAGTAGTCAAAACAGGTCTGGCAAGAGTCCAGAGTTGATGATGTAACAGGTCTTGTAATATTTGCTCATCATACGTCAACACGGTTTGGTGGAACCAATGGTTGTAAAGTAATTAACTTTTGCTTATTTGTGATGTTCTCTATTTATGCATGTACATAAAGAAACTCAGAGAAGAATTGACGAGAGCGTTAATAGAGGCAAAAGATGGTACCAATAATGGAGTAGATGGTTCATTAGAGTCATTCAACGAGCTTGTGAAAGAGATGACATCAAAACAACAAGACATTAAAGCCTTCGCATTCAAGACCAAAGCTATGGTACATGACCTGTATTTATTTTCCACCTTTATATATAATTCTACCCATCGCATTATTTTACTTTAATTGGCAATTGTGGTCCAAATCTGTCAACCCATCATATTATTATTATTATTATTGTGAAAATAAATTAATAATGTATTTAAGAAAACGCAAGGTCAAAAGTTTGACCTTTTATAGCAAGTCAGTAGTGGCACAATCTAATAGTGTTGACTGATAATTAATTATAACCCTGTATACTATCGTTTTAAGTTGAGCAATACGGGAAAGGCTACATTAGTAGACCAACACAGGGTTATGTTAAATGACTTGTTGTTAAGGCGAGACTCATTTTAACTTTTCATTGGGCTTGTATATAAATTAGGAAATTACAGAACATAACTAACATAAGAAAGTAAAACCATGAGCCTCACTCTTAACAGTAAGTCATTTAGCATTACAAACTATTCGACATTATAAACCATCTTTTACAAGGAATAATGGTCTCATACTAGTGTTAAGGCTAGATCTTTTTTGGACCACTGAGTTGGATTCTGAAAACAAATTGAAATATTGGAAATCTTTTATTGGACTTTGGTATTATCTCACTAGCTATTACCTGTGGTTGTTGATAAAACAAGGATGATATGTAGAAAACTTAATGCTCTATTATTATTCTCTCTTTCCTTTTTATTATGTGGAAAAGTTGTTGGGAGCATGACATTTTGTACCGGAAGTTGAATTTATGAATTGCTAAAAGCAATTGCAGTATGCAAAATTCTGTTTTTTATTAAATAAAGTATTTTTGGGTGCAAAATTGGGTCACAAATGGAAATTTGTTGATATAAGATTTTAAATAATAATAATGGGCCCTTCTTTGAGCATTGTCATCAGCATTGTGAAATTATTCTTATTTATTCTGGATTGAAAGGTGGATAGATGTATGCTTAAAATTACATTTGACTGCAGTTTTCTTTTCCCCCCCTTCTATACTCGAGATTTAAAACACATGTTTTCGTTTTGAGAGGTTAGGTTTGCTCTTTTAATGATTTCATTATGCTTCCATGTTATTATTCCTAGTGTGCTTCTTTGCGTATGGCATCCTATTTACAGAAGTTGTGCTTGGTCTTAGTAAGAAGCCTTATTGTTCAGTGAGTTTTGTACACCATAATTCTTATCATTTTTTAAAATTTGATTACCTTTACAAATAGAATTACCATAGTTTAAAGGGAAGTGTGGTTTATAGAGCTTGAAAAATTTAACTTACCATTAAGTGCTTCTGTCTCTTAGTGTGTTTGGATTAACTCATGGTGTCAATTAATTGAAGTTCAGGCTGGGTTTAAAAAGCATCCGGGGACTTGAAGGTAGGATCTGTTTTCCCTTTTTAGTTCCGTGTTCTTTTTTGGTGTATTCAAATATATATTTTCTATTTTGCTTCAATATAATATAAAATATTTTTTTTTTTGTTTTCTTAACTCGTGTGAATCTGGTTGACTTGTTTGGGTGTTTTGATTTTTGTCCCTACATTATAAACATCTTGACTCAAGGTTGTAGGACCATGTTCCATAAGTGTTCAAACCTGCAAAGTTGCCTAAATCTAGTATCTGTTAGCTGACTGTTCATAAGTCTCCCACAATCATCCATTGATCTTTCTTTCCGAGACTAAATCTAACATTGACAGGACTGAAAATTAAAAATTGGACAACATATGAAGCCTTGTTGTTTGTGTCTTCTGCTTTTTATATTCTTGGTGTTTGCGTTTGAATTATCATCGGTACACAAATGGTAGTTTCTACCTTTCTTTTTGGGTTTAACTTCTAACACAATTCTTCTTTGATGAACCTACAGCAACATCATCATCTGTGCATGCGCTGTGGGATGACAATTTATTTATTTATCTATTTTCTGTTTCAAATGGATGCCACTAATTGACAATGCTTTTCATTGTAAGCAAATACCTTGCTATGAATTATAGTATCATGTGCCAGGCTTCTTAATTAGAGAACTTTTCTTTTAACATACAGCTTTTGGGGTTGGAGCACAAAGTTCAGTCTGCTAGACAGCGGGAGTCAATTTACTGGCATTTAGCTTCACATGGTGTCCCAAAGAGCCTACATTGCCTTTGCCTTAAGTTGGCAGAGGAGTATGCTGTAAATGCCATGGCCAGATCTCGTTTGCCTCCACCTGAATATGTTTCCCGCCTCACTGATCCATCCTTTCACCATGTTGTTCTCCTGACTGACAATGTCCTTGCTGCCTCTGTAGTCATCTCTTCTACTGTACAAAACTCAGCCAGACCTGAAAAATTGGTGTTTCACATAGTCACAGACAGGAAAACTTACACTCCAATGCATGCATGGTTTGCAATCAATTCTCTTGAATCCGCAGTTGTGGAAGTTAAAGGATTGCATCAATATGATTGGTCTCAGGGAGTGAACTTTGGAGTTAAAGAGATGCTAGAAATCAATCGTTTAGTTTGGAGCCGTTACTACAACAGTTTGAAGCAAGAAGACTTTGAATATGAGGGAGAGCATAGAAGATTTTTGGAGGTTTTAAGCCCTAGCTGCCTATCCCTTATGAGTCATCTTCGAATTTACATTTCTGAGGTTAGCAGCCAAAATTATTTATTGTTCTCTGATCAAATGGATAATGTTGAATGTGAATTCTTAATGATGATTTTTCCGTCATCTGACTTTTGTGGGCCTCACAGCTGTTTCCGGATCTCAACAAGGTAGTGTTCTTGGATGATGATGTAGTAGTACGACATGACATATCACCTTTGTGGGAATTAGATCTCAATGGGAAAGTTGTTGGTGCAGTTGTTGGCTCACCATGTGGAGAAAACTGCTGTCCAGGAAGAAAGTACAGGGACTACTTGAATTTCTCTAACCCTATAATATCATCCAGTTTTGATCATGACTGTTGTGCTTGGCTTTATGGAATGAATGTCCTTGATCTTGAAGCTTGGAGGAGGACTAATGTCACAGCAACTTACCATAAATGGTTGAAACTTGTAAGTATATTAACTCCGTTTAAATAACAAGATGTCAAATGGATGGTGCTTAAAAATATGTGGTGATGCATACTTCAAGTTAATCTGAATATGAATTATTTCTCCCTTCCCAACCCAACGCTTTATTGTTTATAAGGTTTTGATATTTAAAAATCAAATTAACCAAGCCAAGGAAGTCTGTGCCAGAGAATAAGGGGACAACAAACCTACTGCCTTTGTCAGTGCAGTAGGATTCATTTAGTTCCAATCCTATTGGGACCAAGTGTAACTGATAACTGCAATAGAAAAAATCTGGAGAAATTACAAGAAATATGATAATCATCAATAAAGATAGTCTTCACTTGTATCATCATTGATAAGTCTGATCTCTAAACAAATAGTTCCATGCTGCTAGAGTTTCATAACACTGTATACTGGTGCTAGATATGAAAATCTTTATACATTATTGACTCTATTGACTAGATCATATTCTAAGCTATAGAAAGAAATTGTTCTCTTTTTGTTTATTTCCATAATATTAATATTGTATTTCACAGAACCTCAATTCTGGATTGGAATTATGGAAACCAGGAGTTCTTCCTCCAGCCTTACTTGCTTTGGAAGGTAATGTGCATCCTATTGATCCTTCATGGCATATGGATGGGTTGGGTCATCGATATCCGGAAACTCGTAGGGAGATGTTGAAGTCTGCTGCTGTTTTACATTTCAGTGGCCCAGCAAAGCCATGGCTTGAGATTGGTTTCCCGGAGGTACGAAGCCTATGGAATAGACACGTAAATTTCTCGAACAAGTTTATTAGGAAATGTAGAATCATGGGGTGAAGAGGACAAAGTTCTCTCAATTCCACATATTCATATTCGAAGCAGGATAGAGGTGCAGTATGAGACCGGAGGGAAGAAGGTTTGGCTTCAGTCTCTTCTCATGCGTTGCACAGTATGATAGTAGTTAAATCTTGTTCATAATAGAAATATATGCAGGTACCACGCAATATATAGTCATCATGAATTTTACAATATTGTATATTGTAGTCAGATAATTGAAATTTCTATTTTAATGATGAAATTGATTAATGATGTTTTCTATTGTGGTCTATGTTTACAATCCTTCTCCTGTTTTACAAATTAATTGTGTAATTCAAGCACTGAAAGATTTACAATCCTTCTTCAGTCTCTGCTGCCGGGYCTTGCTCACTATTTCACCAAAATCATATCTGTTTAGTCTCAGTAAATCACTTGCTTTCMTTGACTAAAAGTTGTGGTGGGCTTGTGATGCAGGGTAAGGGGTAAGGATAGCCTGTTGGAATACCCAGAAATATTCCAACAGAAAATTGGATTAGGATTGTAGAATAGCAGGAAATCAGATTATGAGAATACCTAGGAAATTGAATAATCGAATCATAGATCAATTAATTGTCTCTTGATTCTTATAAGAATACTGAGAATAGTAAAAACTCACAACCTGATGTATTAATTCATATGATGGTTGTTGAGCCATTTATTTATAGCGAGTTGTAAACAACTAAAAGCTAGAAGAAAGATAAAATCTTATTCAACCATAAATTCTTATAAAATAAAGACAATTCTTAAGTAATAATCTTTTGACGCAACCAAATCCTACAAGAATTCAAATTTAAAATAAGAGCTTAACGCCAACTTATCCACATCATCTATGCCATCAACCTATCTACATCAGCTTGAGTTAGTTGGAATGAACAATTTGCTGGCAAAAGCAAATGGATATGATCCTATCTTGGTGGACAAGTGGTACGAAACCGTGAACCATGTGCATGCTATGCTGCTGGTGATAGCATGCCCCACATCATGGAGTACACGACATTACCATTGCCAGAGAGCAGGTCATATCATGTGGCAAAACGCTAGTTCCTCCTTGTTTGCTGAAGTGATGCATTTCCTTACATATTGTGATGTTGCACCACTTACATAACCCAGCTGTAAAGCGTAGACAGCAGTACTCCCTTGACTTGGCGTGCAATGTGCAATGTTTATGCCTAGGCTTCAAAGTTTATCTTGTTGTAATTGATTAAATGATGGTTAGACAAATACTTTTTTACCGTGATGGGTTTGGGTGGTAACTCATGAAAATGTCCAATGTGGCATTAGTTATTCAAGTCTAGATTAAGCTGGATTTGGCTGTTTGACAAACTTATGCAGTTGGCTGGGAGAAATAGATGAGAGGTATTTGAGCGAAATATCTTGACAGACTTTGCAGTCACCGAAACTTTATGGAAAATCAAACATCTCAAATCAATCATGTTTCATTCTCATGGATTTGTTTTTGGGTTTTAATTAAGCAACTATCAATCATATATACAATTTACTTAAGGAACTTAAACCTTATAAATTAGTCTAAAATCTGATTGTTAGTTATGTAGAATGTGATATTATGTTTATATGTTTGTATGTATTACTGATTATGATGAGTAACTTATCCTGATTATATGTCCAATAGAATGTGATATTCTTCATTGGATTCTTTTTGTCGCAAACTTGTCACAATCAGTTAATATGAGGCATAAATCAACTATTATTCTACCTCCATGAACATTTTAGTTGACAGCCATGTGTACGTGGTGAAATAAACATCTATTTTTGTATTCATCTTTTTAACAGGACGCGATATGAGAGGCCAATTGGAAAAAAAAGCCTATTAGATTTGTGAATAGCTGCATATATCGTCCCCTGGGTTTAATCTTTTTTTTTTTTTTAAAAAAAAAGAAACATTGTAGTGTTGGCACGTTCGTTTAGCCTACTTGAAGGTGCGGTAATGTGCTTTTGCTGCCAATATTTTTTAGTGGATTGGTTGGATAGCATAATGCCATAAGGATTACGGAATATTATAAAGTACGGTACAGCTACATGGTAGCTAGAAAAACAACAATAATAGAGTATTATTGGTTTTTCATTTAGTAGTTTAAGAATAAAGATTGTTGAATTTTAATTTATTAAAAATAATTATCGTTAACTTCTCTTTCTAATTTATATAATTATAATAGATCAATAACTCAATATTGTTTTAACAACTTAACCATAGTATAAATAAAAATAAAAGCTTGGCAAACAGCAAATCATACATATATAGCTCAAGAAAACTTTGACCCACTAACAACCTACATGCTTGCCTCAACAATCTAAAGAAAATGTGAGTGACTTTTTTGAGTTAATTTCAAAAATAACTTAGATTAGAGGAATTTAAAAAAGAAATAATCATTTTTTTTTAAATTTAGATATTATATGACCACAAGTTAACAGGTTTGACAATTTTACTATCAATCTTTGATGTTTGAAAACTCTTTTATGATTATAGAGTTATTGGTTTTTAATACACTCGATAGTAAAAGAAAAATTCGTCTGTTTATCAATTTGGACAAAGACATTTAAATTTTAAAAAATATGATTATTTTTCAAAATTTACTTATATTATTCTTTTTTCAAAATATCATCCAAGCCAAAAATAAGCCACAAATAAATGTAAGTAGAATTTGCAAGAACAAAACTACCTTATCTACTACTCCAAGCTAGGTTTAATGGTAAAAGTGAAGGGAAACGGTCGATACTAAACAATAATCCAAGAAATTTAATAAAAGGAGAAAAGAGAGAAAAACAAAATCTCGAAAAAAGTATGAATTTCAATACTAATATTAATAATCAAGCATTCAAAACTCAAATAATAGACTCTATTTATCTATACTAATCCATAATTTGAATAAAATCATAACTAATTAGGAATTATGAGTCCATGAAGAAAAATAAAAAACCCTAATTGAGTCAAAATTTTAAAATCAATTAAAACAAAAAAGTAAATGACTAAAAGAATCCCAAAAAAGAAGTCTTTAATCTCCCATAACATAACGATATGATAAGATATTAGGAGGTCAAAAAGGGTTTTTGGCATTTTTAAAGAAAAAAAGAATTACAATGAAGCTAAAACCAGCATAAGATTGAAGTTCCTATATTATTGAATATGAGGGTGCATCAATCATCGTAATACATGAGAGAGGAATCCTTTTTGCAACAACACACAGACAGTTAAAAGAGTCAAGTACAGAAACCCTAAGGTCTCATTTTGCTGAATATTTAACGAACCGGGTTTCATAATTTCTACTTTCAATCTGATAGACAAAAGGAAGTTGAAAGGCTTGTACATTCATAATGGTAGCTTCATTTACTGCACCACTGCACCATTCAACTGCACGCACCCAACAGATGTAAATAATTTTATTCATGGTTATAATTTCTGAAATTAAAATTTGGAAATGATCATATTATGCACCATTGTAGCGTAACAACAGGATTGAGTATAGAAAAGTAGCGAATATTGATGATAATGATGATGATATTTAATCATTTAAGCGTTGATGGAAGATAGAACCTTACACAAGTTGAAGAGCGGTCTGCTCTTCGCGAGAGTACTGGCTATCAGGTTCCAGGAGGTTTACAGGAAGGAAATTTCGATCATATGGCTGCTGTGAAGGCACAGACTCATAGACAGATCCCTGCATCATGTTTGATTGCTGTTGCTGTTCTGCTCTATCGTTTTCAGCAATCTGCACCAAATAACAAACATTAATCAAGGAAAAAAAAAAATTAGATGGCAAATATGTGGGTGGAGAGAGAGAGGTAGACCTTTGCTCGCAGGTACATGTTATCATTTTGCAGCTGAATTTCCTGTACATGTGCACATATTAATATTAACAACAGAAAAATTGACTTTTCATCCTTCAAAGTTAGACCAAATTAAGGGTAATATCATAAGCCTAACAGACATATCAATCAAATAATTTTATATTGACCTCAAAGTTCCATTCCATTAAAGTGTGTGGATTCTTCATAGGGTTTGGTCGAAGAGCCAAGCCTCGGGCATGACAGCTTTGGAGAGGAGCAGGACGCTAGTTTAAAAAACGGATATCTGGGATATTGTTATCATTTTGAGCCCTAACTTTAGACCCATCTTAGTATTTTATAACATGATCAGCAATACAGAAAAGGTTTTGATGCTGAGGAAGTGGCGTAGCTTTATAGAAGTATGGAAGTTCCATCCTCTTAAAGAGTCCTATTAACGCAAACCAAATTGCATATCCATGCCCCATTAATGTGAAAATACTTTATAAAATATATTTCATTTGCTTTGTTTGATATAATAAAATGTTCAACAATATTAGCAAACCAGAAAGAAAAATGCTAGAGCAGGCCGGGAAGAAAGTTACCCTCTTCTGCATGAACTCGATTTCAGCAAATAACATTTCATTCTGGCAGAATTGGAGCAAGTTAGTTGATAGGACATTGTATTTTCGAAAGAAGATTAAAAGTGAGACTTGAATTCATGTATCCCAAAATTTCAAGCAAATATTGAAGCATAATACCTACCTTTTTGGATCTGACTCTGTTGATACCTTTCTCCAGCCTTGCCTCCAGGTTCTTCAGTTCTTTAAAGCTCAAAGAGCTAAGAGCCTCACCCAGGATATGCCTGGAAATAACATTGTCTATGAAAATATCCAATGGAGACATCACACAAATGAGCTAAACGTATTCACATAGTTTACCTGTTCAAATTCTGAATTTCTCGGATTTGTCTCCGGAGTTTGGTGGCTTCTTGCTGATAAAACTGAAGTAATGTGCATGATGAGACTATATTTTAGGTGCTTCCATATCTCATTAAAATGAAAGATTAAGCAGAATGCTAATTGTACTCAAGGCCATTAATGATTCGGATATGCAAGTATATTGTGCACTCACATGCATGCGTAAGTATGAGAGAATAGTTCCTTCACATAATTGTGAATTATATCTTTGTATTCTAAAATACATAATTGAAGATTTGAATTGTCAGAAAAACCCAAAAGCATAGTAGTATCCATCTACAAATACATGAAATTAACATTTAGAAGATCTAGAACACAAAAAGGAGAGAGAGTTGGTTTGGGAAAGATTAAGAATGAACCAAGTATCAGTATATATAAGCTAATTCTACGAAGACAGCCTCATGGCTGGCAATGATTGCCTCTAATCCTTCTGATGGACGAGTACTAAATATAAGCTAATTTAAAGTATCGGTATCTTTTTTAATTTTCAAATCTTCATTATTTCTTAACTAATGCCCATGTTTAACTAAGTGGATCAAAATCAGATTGAAAAATTGTAGTTTGATTGATTGTGCATGGCTATAGAAATCGTAGTTAAGATTCAATAGTATTTTGACAGTAAAACATGGTTATATACTTTCCAATATTGGAGTCAAATCCATTATTTTTCATTCAACTTTTTTCATATGTAGATATATGAGACTATTGTTGGTTCCTTATCTAACTAATGTTATTTATATAAAGTTTATATCTCTATTTTGTATACAAAGTTGATATGGTATCAAGTAAATTATAAAATAAAGATATGAAAATTAAAACAATAAATACTGATATTTATTATTTTGATTCATGTATTAATCTTACCACTCACTTGATGTCACATCAACTTTATATATATAGCATTACTAATAACTTTAGTATTCAAAAGATTTATGTGATATCCAAATTTGTATTGTAGCCTCAAAAGATTTAAACCTATATCAAAATCAAATATCTTAACAAACTCATTTTCTTTATTTAAAGGGATTAGACAGTGTTTTTGCATTAGTTTTTAGTATTTTTAGTGTTCTTCATACTGATTGACTTTTATTGTTGGTGTGATATATATATTTATTTATTTTGTGGTTATTATGTTTTTTCACTGGACTACTAGTTCACTTCTTGTAATATGCTTTTATATTATTTTGTGTTTTTCTTACCCAAATATATATATATATATTAACCTAAAGAGAAGGAAGCTAAAAACACAGTCCTCCTGAAAACATTTCATCTACATATTCACTTGCATCATCTATATGCTTTAGATGAAATGCAAAGATATATACTCTTAAATAAGTTTTTCCTCTATTTTCCAGCACTTGTCCTCCTAAACCTAGTTGCCCATGGAACTATCCCAACTCTTCATCTGAGAATTACTCAGGTAGTGGTCATGCCAATAATAAACTATTGACATTACAAGAGGGTAATGCCTTCTAGCTAGCTAACACAAACATTTGATCGTTTGCTACAGCACCTATTGCTTAGAATCGCCCACAAATGGCCTTCAATTCGAAGTAAGGCCAGAGCAAACAAGCATTCATTTCCCTTAAACCATTCAGGACAGATTGTTTCAATTTCACACCATAAGTTGTGAGATTAATGATATTACTTTTTGCAAGGTTAACAATGTCAAACTAAATTCTCTTGGTGACCAAATGCCAGAGATGCCTTCCTATTCTAGTAGTTACATTGGAGAGACAGAGGACTGGAGAATGACAGTTTTTGTATAATAGAAAGATAAAGTTCAATGCAGTGTTGTTTGGAGAAATAAAGCTATCTCATCCTTTCGCTTTCCTTTTTGACTAGGATTTCCTTTTTCCACTTTTGAACCTTGACAAATTCCCATGAGAAGTTAACATATTTTGAACCCTTTTGGAGTTACTATAGGGAAGATTCCTCTAAATCATGTAAAGATTCTTATAACAGAAGGAAGAAAAAGTTCTTAATATTGCATGTTAAGATCCAGGTATCCACAAGCCTTAAGATTCAGTGAACACAAGAACTGTATATGTTGATATCAGAAGTAACACAGAATTCGAGGACTGATATCAGAAATATATGGCTACAAGCAATCCTTATGAACTCAAGTTATCTTGATTAAAGATCCCAGTTTATTTATTCTCTGGCTTAATCAAGAACCCCCAAGGGACCAAGAGTCTAAGATATATAAAAGTAGTAATTTTTTCAAATACAATGAACCATATCAAAATATTATGAAATAGAAGTCATATTACAGTATTTATTCATAGCTTTACTGGACTACGACAACTCCTAGCTTCAAAATCTGAGGGTTATTTTTTTTATGTAAAAAAAAAAAAAAAGTAAAAGTAAAAACTGGGATCTTCTTGCAACTCTTGCATAACAGCAAAACCCATAAAAAGTGTATTGAAGCACAAAACATTTATGATGTTTGTGGAAACCAACACCTACATAGACTTTTCAGGTGACCTATATAGGCTATTTATAGTTTGTGATGTCAACCTTAATAAGTATATGTCAACTATTTTGGTAGTTTTTCTATTTGTAAAAAATATAGAATTTGTAGTATTTAGTTTCCAGCTTGGAAGAAATATGGAAATATGCAACACTAGCCCGCAGCTGGAGATGAACCAAACAAGAAAATCCATGTTCTACATTTTACTACAGATGAAATGCTAACTCCCATTCGAAATATGAGCTAAATTTCCTTGGCTAATAGGAAGTATCATGTGATCCAAAGATGGGATGTTTTAACTAAAATCTAAAATGCGATAACAATAAAAGTTGAGACACTAACATATTAACGACTGCACGACATGGGGCATTACTTCTTTTATCAGTCATAATTTTCCATTTTTTTTCAATGAAAGGCGTACCATTTGCTCCAGGGCTCCACATACTATATATGATTTAGCTATATTGAATATTACCTGAGTGTTTGCTTCAGTAACAGATCCTGGATTTGAAGAGTCTGCGCAGGATTTCTTGTACCTGTCAATTGTTGCTCTCACACTGCAAAATGAATAGCAATGAGTTTAGAACTATTGAAGCACATGTAATGCATTATTCATTGAATAAATTATCACATGATGAACTCATTGGCAATTAAGATATCTATATCTATTTTTATTTCGCGTTGTAAAGAATGTTAAAGAAATATATTCTTTGGTCTGAAGAAACTCAAACAAGAATTAGTCCCATTTCGTATTATTGATTTTTGCGGCCTTGATCTTCCTAAAATGGAGTTTAAAAGTTTGGAAGAACATCATTGCATGCCATGCGTCAACCTATTACAAACATACAGTAATAATACCTATAGTATTGGTAAAAAAATATGATTTTCTTTTGAGCTTATCAGTCTATTGGCAGGCTTTACAAAATCCTTATGTATTAAACAAGTAAAAACCATCCAACGTCATGTACTATCTTCGTTCTTCAGTTCACATCACGTTCTTTATAGATCATATCTTGCTCTCCAAACAAACAGTCCCTTTGATTAAGGTTTGGAAATAAGAAAAATCCCTTTTACAAACTTTCGTATATAAACTGATGTGTTACTTAATGAATGGAAAAGTATAAAAAAGACAACTCAATAAATAAGGATGAAAACTATGTCAATCAAAGAGTCATACCACATCAGTTTCTATACTAGAATTTTGTTTTCAAAGTGTGTATAGTGTAGCACTACTCAATTCCTTATAGATGAGTTTGTCATATCCATTAATCTTTTCCTAGTGTCAAGGCCCACTTGACATCTAAACATCCTAAAGATTATCGTGAAGAAAATCTGACCATATGTATATAGTTATGTCTTTGCAAATTTTTTTGAATTTATCTTTTTTCTTGGTACAGCATAAGTTGGAAAAATAAAATGATCTACTCCAGAAGGAAATGAAATTAAACTATTGATTCTGACCATATTATACAGTCAAATTTGTTGAATTCAAGCTCCTGATTTTGAACAAAAAATTGAAAGTAACTATATCAGAAAGAATCCAACTGAATCCGATCTAACCCTTTACCCAATGAAACGCATATGGTGGAACCACAAGATGCATTCAACGTAAAGGAAGGAAAAAAAAAAAAAAAAAAGATATATAGGCATCCATATATATGTATTATACAAACAACTTCGGATAAAACTGAGCCTTCGAAGTTTTGTTGGTGTAATTCAATCAAGATGATATATATTTAAAGTCTNAGGAAAAAAAAAAAAAAAAAAGATATATAGGCATCCATATATATGTATTATACAATCAACTTCGGATAAAACTGAGCCTTCGAAGTTTTGTTGGTGTAATTCAATCAAGATGATATATATTTAAAGTCTGAGTGATGGGCAAAGTGTTGAGGGTGGGCTCATATGTAAGGGTATTTTGGATATTTTGGGAACTAGGGTTTTATTATATATTCTTATTGATGTAACCTTAATTTTTAAGATAGTGAATACTTTTACCGTCACAGTGGACGTAGGCTCATAGCCGAACCACTTAAATTCGTGTGTATTTTCTTCTCATTTTCTCCTTCTATTCCGATTATTGTACAACATAAACACATACTGAACAAGAAAGTAGCATCCAAGAGTGGGTAAGCGAGAAGGTCATACATAGCAATTTACTTAATTCAAGACATCTTGGGACGACTAGCAAGACCATTGCAAAGTAAAACTGAAAGCCATCGATTATGTTGTGACAAGACAGAGTTTTGGCTAAAAAATGAGATTGTACTTTAGAAATGGCATGAGAAAACATGTGAAAAAAGGTTCATGATGGGGTTTCCTTTCGTGTGAAAATGCTTGGGATAATATATCTCATTTATTTGACTCTAATATGAGAATATAATAATATATAACACCAAGGAGACATGACGATAACCATATTCAGCAGAAGTTGCATATCAAAGTAAATGATTGCCAGAGATGAAATGATACCACGAATTAATTGAAAAGATAATAAAGTTTAAGAAAGAAAAGTAGTACAGCAATTGATAGGGGTCGCTATCTACGCTAGCTACTTTGTCTCATGTTCGTACATGTAAGGTTTTGAAAAGAGTTTTCGTTACTATATTAGTCTTGTAGGAAATCTATGGCCACTATAGACAAAATTGAAAAGTCATTATACGAGATTTTCCTATCACATGCATGACGTAAAACTCTATCTGTAAGTACTTATATGAATGCAAAAGCAGCGGCCCACAGTGCTGTCTTATGTACTAGACTTCGTACTCAATTAAAATAGCCCACAAGCAAGAAGACAATTTTGTATTATGACTTCCAAATCTTTGTCGATATCTACCAATTATGACTTATGAGAGATCAACTCGTTAAGAATAGAAAAGAAAATATAAATACAGTAATTGTACAAATCCGAATAATGATGTTCATGGCTAGTAGAGTCCAAAAATCTATTCTCTTATCTTACTATTCACCGCTGACTTACCCCACAGTTCGATAGACTGGGTGAAAAGTGAAAACCCTAACATTGTACCATAAATAGGACCACTATAAGTAAAGTCCAAATATATAGAGATCATTTATTGGAAAATAGGGAAATAAATGATTTTTTCATTCAAGCAAATCTCAAGTTACATCACAATCATATTCAGGTTGAAATAGAATCAAAAGAGCCTTGAGGAACATAATTAAATAAGGGTTAAGCGTCTTACAATCTTAAATCCTAATTCTGATGTTAATCTATTTTAATCTCATAGGTTGTTCGTATTCCAATTAAAAATTGGCAAACTCAAACTCTTTATCTCAAGCCATGTAATAACACCTAACCAACGGTCTAGTTTAGATGTACAAAGTCTTGCATTTAACAATAGTGGGAAGGGCGTGTCATACAAACAATCTTAAAGGTTAATTTTTTTTTGGAAATATTAATGTTATGAATACATTTTCAGTTCATCATTAATCAACTTTACCTTAGCTCAATCAAAAGAGGAAGAAAAATTAACTAGAAAGACAATACTTTCTATGCAGAATGATCTTGCACATTAAGAGATAGTATCTATTAAGACTAGTCCTAATGGAAAGTTAATAGCAACTGGGTTGGGATATTGCTAGTATATTCATTTCTCAATACTCTGGTATTGAATTGAATGAAGAACTAATTGCGTAGGGATGATTAGTATATAGACTTATGATAAATATTTTGTGTAATAACAACATTTTCAAGAAAAATCCCAGTTCTTGTTCCTTGAGCCTCATTTCTTGTCATTTCCACTAGATCAGTTCATGAACCTCATGTCCTACGTAAATCTTTACTAATATTGATTATAAGAAGGAAAGTATATTCTATTAATACACCTTATAAACATTAGATTTTGAGTAAAATCACACTCTTCAAAGTAAGCATCCAATTAAATCTCTTATATGCAAATTAATTTGGCAGAAAATATAATAGAACAATGAAAACAGAAGACAAATTAATTAAACGAATTGAAAAATACAATGTAGCCATAACATAATAGCACCAAATCAGTTCCTATGTTCATGAGTTTCTTTCTGGTCTAATATTAATCTTACATTTAAAGAGCATATATATGCTACTTCCATATTTAGTAAATTGACTTGTTGAAAATCTAAAATCAGGAAATACACTTCTTTTGCCTTCTAAGCCCTAGTAATTATCATTGGAAGATAACACTAAGATATTAATATCATTGTTTAATTGACGCGACATTTATTTATTTCGTTTTTTATGTCGTTTTAGTGGTTATTTAGGAATTTAATCAAACACTTGATATAATAGATCAAATTCACATTATCACCTTTCAAAATCTTCTTTTGAATGGACTAAATAGAATAAGTTATCAACACGGCGTAAGAGATTGGTAAACGAACATGAACAACCGATGAATCTACAATACAAGAGAAAAAATTTTATGCGGTTCAACCAAAATTATATGAATAAATGATATAAGCAATTACCTTTATTCCCTACCTTTCTAAAATTAATTATAGAGCTTTGTTACTTTAAACTCACAATCGTATTGTTTTTTAGCCATTTGCCCTTTTGTGAAACACAAAAAAACTATTTAATAAACACTTTTACATAATATAACAAGAAACGTTCCCCCTCTCTCAAAATAAAATAATGATAATAAATAAATAAAAGAGAAAAGATTATTTAGTTTTCTTTTGAGGGTCAACATAACATAAATAACATTACCCATCATATCATAGATAGCTTCAAATGAAATTACAGTGAAAAATTATGAAGAAGACAGTAGCTAATGCAATCACCAGCTTTTTTTACTAAAAAGAAAATGAAAATTGAATTAACTGTCAGCAATTGAATCAAACTTTGAATAATCAGAAAAATATTTTCAGAGGGAAGTTATAAGATAATCAATAATTGTTATAATAAAAGAGAAAGAGAGTTTGATAGTTTCCAAATGATATAATATAAGCAGGTAGTATTGTAAATAATAGATAAATTTGGGCAGGAACATAAAAGGTCAGTGGATGGAACATGAACAGGACCAGCTTCTAGGCTTTTCCTTTTAAACATAAAGAGCAACGGAAAAATGTTACCTTAATTTCGTCGAGATACTCAGCAATTGATTCTGCCATGCTGGCAG
Organism: Bursera palmeri; assembly: GCA_026225775.1. Classification (NCBI taxonomy): domain Eukaryota; kingdom Viridiplantae; phylum Streptophyta; class Magnoliopsida; order Sapindales; family Burseraceae; genus Bursera; species Bursera palmeri. The sequence continues at coordinate 25,555 of JANKKB010008357.1, forward strand.
AAGATCTTTGAATATGATTGGCTCGACAATCTTACCTTATGTAAACTTGACACGTTTCACTTGGTTGTTACACAAAGGGTAGTAACCGAAAGGACTCTCTAAATATCCATTAAAATGAGCTCAAAATCCCAGAAAAGAAATAACTTTAACTAGTTTGTGTGTCACGAAAATGAGTGTGGAAATAGTGTTTTTTTATATTGGAAAAAGATAGATAAAAAAACTTAAAAGTGTTTGTGTCATTGTGTGTCCATATCTCTTCGGAAACAGACTTGTAGTATATGTATTAAAGAAGGCTTTTGCAGCAGGCAAGCAGCCATTGATGCAAATTTCAGAACAGTGCAGAGAACCCCATTGGCTCGTACACTTTGTTTTCTCTCCTCGGTCAAGTGTCACCTCAACTTTTCTTCCCTCTTGCTATCTAGCTAACAGGCCACAAGCCAAGAATTCTTTTGACTTTTGGACTTATGTGTACAAATACCAAGATTTTATGTAACCAAGTAGCAAATATGTAATATTTTCTTTTGACTTTTAAAATATGTAATATGATTTTACTCATTAATTTTAGGATGTTCTAACGTTGGTGAAATGTGTGTTTGAAAAGAAAATATTAAGGAAAAAAAAAAAGTAATTTCTGTGAACTTTGTATGAGTGTTAAGTATTGAGTTCTCTAGACACAGAAATGGTGAGAAAACTTATTAATTGATGAGGCTGTATGTTGCCAGAAATATGAAAAGTGTGTTTATTTGTCCATCTTCCCAAAAGGCTTTGGTGTAAAAGTTTCTATGCGGGCAGTGAATAAGAGTATATATACATGAGTTTGTCTTGCATAAATCAATATACGAATTAAGTCTGCTCTCATATAAATGCTTAAGCGTCTTTTACATATGAAACATTGAAGCATAACTACCACGTTAGCAGCAGGAGTCCATCACATTTTGAGGAGTTCTTTTCACAAAAATGAAACTCTCTGTGTGTAGAATGCACAATGAAGTGAAGATCTACCCTAAGCTGATTACTATTTTACACTCTTTCTGGCTTCTACATGTTGTTTTTAGCTTCAGAGGTAAAAGAATGGGTAGATCTAAGTAGAAGAAACTAAACAAACGCCATATTTTCACCGTTTGAGATAAAAATAAATAAAATAAAA
>JANKKB010008361.1:0-10664 GCA_026225775.1 Bursera palmeri
TTGTCTTTTACACTATAATATTTTTCTGAAAATTTCATGTATGTGTTTTCTCAAACTTGCATGTATCTATAACCAGTTACAAACTTCAAATGATGAAGGAAATGTCATAAATCAGTGATTGACGCTGTTGATTTTACTAAGTCTTGTTAGCTTAGAAAATTTTATTTTTCTTATTTCATCGTTTTGATTTGTTTTCGGTTGAATTTAGAAAAGATAAAGTTTGTTTTTATTTCCTTTGAGCTTGGGCTAAATAGGGCTCATATCTTACTCTTTAAATTGGCTGAGATACGGGGCAGAGCCCAAAGAAACGGGCGATTATAGCAGGTGGGAAGGCCTGTTATGGCTGGTAAGGGGGAGTATGGGCTTAGAAGAGGTCTTGCAATGCTTAACGACTGTTTCTTGTTGTCTTACTATGAAACATATCACTATAAAATTTAGGTGTCTTGTATACCATCTTGTTTTGTAGCAACGGTGTACGTAATCATTCATGTATTGATATGTGTTTAACAATAATTAAAATTTTAGATAAAGGTGAGCATGGGTCGGGTTGGGGTTAGATTTGACCAAACCATATTCAACCTGACGGATTAGGGAAAATGGACCTGAAATCGGGTTCGAATAAAAATGAACCTAACATGTTCGGGTTTGGTCGGAATTAAATCGGATTGTCGGGTTAGTCAATCCAATTGCTTTTATCAGTTCGGGTCAAGTTTTATTAAATTTATATTATAAAATAAATAAAATTTTTTACGTAATATATATTAAATGAGATGTAGCTAGCAATAACTATTGGTGTTCATTTACATATGTATAATGCTATTGGTGTAGTTAAGACAGATTATTAACAAAGTATGCTTGGCATATGGAATGGATGGATGGACTATTGAAAGCTTGAGAATCTTGAGGATTAATTATTATGATCACTAGTTCTACAATGTTGGAGAAAGAAAATGGATTGCCAAATATTCACTACTATTATTGATTTAAGTACTCCACCATCTTGTTGTGTGTGATCAACGAAACCAGTATAGAAATTTGAAGTTAATGGAACCTTTTACTGAATTTATAATCATCAGTTACTACAGAATCGATATTGCTACTTCAAACAAAGCAGGATCACCTCTCTGCTGCTTCAAGCTTTTACTCTCAAACTTGTGTTAAAATTTCGAGAACTAATTGTTTCTGGTGTTTTCTTGCATACTAAAAGTAACTTCTGGGTTTTTGATCATTAATAACTCATTTAAAAGCCTTGATCAACTACAAATTGTCCACAAAATCTTCCATTTGCTTTTGCACTCTGTAACTTCTCAGCAATCTCCATTTCCTCTTTGACATATGAATTATCGTCCGATAAACAACCTTGAGATTGAGAATTGAAGATTGATATAGTAGAGGAGTACATTGAAGCTGCAAAATGCTCTAAGGCAACAGAAATATGTAAGTTCTCGAATTTAGTCAGTTAGTATTGAAGACACTCTAATCTGAAAATGGAACTATTAGATGAAAGTTTAGTGGTATTTATAGTGATCTATAGTTGGAAACCAATTAGAAAATAGATTTGAGAGAAGCTTACCACGAAAAAAGTGAAACTGAGCAATTTTCTTTTTGTTTTACACGTGAAAATCCTGCCTTTGGCTCATTTTCAAAGGCTTCGAAGTGATTGATTGCTTTATGTGTGACTGAATCTCAAAAGTCTGTGCTAGCTTCCATTAGCTAGGATGCATAATAGGTCAGTTCTACGCAACATTGTTTTTTGCTTTCTAATTTTCAATCAAGATGCTGAAAGAGAAGGATAGCGGTTGCAGAGCATAACTCACTAATTTGGTCTTCGAGGCTTGAGATATATACCATTTGAGTCCTCTCCAGCAAGCTTAGCATACCATGGATCCCCTGGAAAAGGAACTGAGACGGGGTCAAATTATCTAGTGCTGTCATGCACAATTTGTAGGTAACAAATAACGTGATGTTTACTCTTGGAGTCTGCAGGTGGTTGCATACTTATCTTTCCGCTCTTCCATACAGCAAAATATATAATAGAGACCATAAGTACAGGCTTTAGGCTGGCAATTCCGACAAGAACCTCAGAGACAATCAAATAGTGACAAGAAAAAGAAGATCAAACACTAAGCAAGTATGGTTCGGACCTTTGAGGAATTAATTAAAGAGCTTGCACCTTGCATATGATACTCTAAGCCATTCTGCTAAATTTCCCATCAATTATAGTGAAACTTATACATCATCGTCTTTCATTAATTCCTCAAGAAATTCAAGAGATGTTGAACTTTTCAGCTGCATCACGTTGAAATAGCAAAATCAAGTTTTCGTAGTAAAGAGAGGCCTTTCAATATCCTATTAACCAAAAAATAAATAAAATTCTGAGACACAACTCTGTGAGCTGAAAAGGGACTTTTACAGAGTAAGTTTGGGATCAATGGAGAAGCTTACAAGAAAGAAAGAGGGAATTTTTTTTTTTTTTGCATAAATGACACAACCACTGAATGCTAATATGTAATCTAGCAGCTTTCCGTTGCTGAATATAACGAACTTATGCAATTACTAAATATAAATTGGAAAGAGTATCATTGCTTAATTTTTTTAATCATACATTCATACCTGACAACTTGGTCCCCGTATGATCCATGCTTATGTAGATCGAACCTCATGTCTGGCTTCACTAAGGCCAGAAGAGCAAAATAATCTCATTTTTCCAAGCTTGTATAACATATTGTTTTCCGGCGATAATTTTTCATGAAATTCATGGCACTGCTGACCTGATTTCTCTGCATCAACCCGAAATAGCAAAATCCAGTTTTTGTAATAAGAAAGGAGGACAGTCCATATCCTAGTACCAGAAAAAGAAAAGAAAAGAAAAAACTCTGAGACAAACCTCTATGAGCTGTAAAAGATTTGGCAGAGCAACTTTCAAGCAATGGAGAAGCTCACTACCAAAAACTGCATAAAAGACAACACAATAAGAGGAAGCCACTGAATTTACAATTGGAGAAAGAGGAAAAGAAATTACCAGTGGACTGAATGCAGTTAAATAGCTGTCTCCTTTGGCATATATTGAAGATTAATATTCTTGATAAAACTTTATGTTGGGGATACTGTGCCCGCTGTCTTGATCTGTTCTATTTTTGTATTTTTATCTAGTTTACCGCATGAGATGATCTTCAGCTTCTTCAGCTCCTTGCGAGAAATGTAATCTGGCACTTTCTCTAACTTGGGGCAGACTCCAATCGTCAAGGAAGATAGACTTGGCATGATTTTAATATCTTTTTCCTTCATATTTGCAATTTCACAACTCCACTCTTGCCATTCATACATTCTCCGAAATTCAAGATATTTCAAAGCAGGGAAAGCAACAAGTGATGAAGATAANCTTGGGGCAGACTCCAATCGTCAAGGAAGATAGACTTGGCATGATTTTAATATCTTTTTCCTTCATATTTGCAATTTCATAACTCCACTCTTGCCATTCATACATTCTCCGAAATTCAAGATATTTCAAAGCAGGGAAAGCAATAAGTGATGAAGATAACAAAACGATATTACTTTCTATTCCCAAAAATTCATTACCTACTTTTTTCACACTAGTCATATTTCGTATTGTGAGTGATTCAAGAGATGGCAATTTTCCCAACGGAGGCAAATGCTCGAGGTTCTTACAGTGATCTAGTGACATGAACTTCAACTTAGTTAATGATGTTATCCAATTGGAGACCATACTCTTACTTCTGTAGAAAAATATCTCTAACCTCTTTAAATGTGGAGGTAATTCCAAGTTCNTCAAGAACTTCCTCATCATGCTCATTCATTGTCATCCCCTTTTGATCTTCATCCTTTTTGAACCGTACACACAAATCATAAAGGTTTCCCTTATTCTTAAGTTCTGCTTTCTTGGCATCCTCAGGATTTTTGAAGCTTTCCAGCATTTTTATACAAAAAGGGCCTTGAAGGTGGATCAAGTTTTTCAGATATTCAAAGGTACCGTCACCACCACGACCCACAACGAATTCACTTAATGTCCGAAGACTAGTTAATCTCTCAACCCCTTTTGGCATGAAATCTAGTGAAGTACCGTCGTTTAGTATATGCCTCAGGTTGATTAACTTTCCTATNTATCCAATTGGAGACCATACTCTTACTTCTGTAGAAAAATATCTCTAACCTCTTTAAATGTGGAGGTAATTCCAAGTTCACAAGAACTTCCTCATCATGCTCATTCATTGTCATCCCCTTTTGATCTTCATCCTTTTTGAACCGTACGCACAAATCATAAAGATTTTCCTTATTCTTAAGTTCTGCTTTCTTGGCATCCTCAGGATTTTTCAAGCTTTCCAGCATTTTTATACAAAAAGGGCCTTGAAGGTGGTTCAAGTTTTTCAGATACTCAAAGGTACCACCACCACGACCCACAACGAATTCACTTAATGTCCGAAGACTAGTTAATCTCTCAATCCCTTTTGGCATGTAACCTAGTGAAGTACTGTCGTTTAGTATATGCCTCAGGTTGATTAACTTTCCTATCCCTTGAGGTAAACATTTGAAATTGGTACACCAACTGAGCCCTAAGGTCTGTAAATTGTGTAATTCACATACAGTCTCCGGCAATTTTTTTATCCTTTCATTACCGGACAAGTTAAGATATCTCAAATGTATTAACTTGTTTATTCCTCTTGGAACTTTTTTAATTAATTTATACCAAACATTATCATTGTTACTCAAGTTTAATGTTCTTAGACATGTCAACTCATCAAACAACCTTGGTAGATCTATGTCTCTCATAAAACCACAACCTGGTTCAACTACAAGGCTACGTAATTTTCTTCGACTATAAACATGTTTCGGGAACAACTCCTCTTTTTCAAACATTACCCTTAAATGTTGAACTTTTTCATAAGGCTCTGGTGTAGAATCATTGAAGTCTATTATAAAGCATTCCCTCTTTGCAAGATCTTTAGCTAAGTTATGTAGTGTACGGTGTATCTTGCAACTTATTATGGTTTCATCATATTCATTTTTTTGAATATCTTGAAAAAAAGAGCGAAATACTAAGTTTATGAAGTACTCTTCTCCATTTGACTCCATATCTTTTTGGCTTCCCATCTTTAGATAATTTTGATACATCCATAATTTGATTAATTGATTTTTCTCTATTGGATAGTTGTTAGGAAAAATGGCACAATATAAGAAGCATTTTCTCAAGACCGAGGGCAAATCATAATAGCCCAACAATAGAGGTGGCAAAAACCCTTCTACTTCATTAAGTTCCCATATTGAGCTATTCAAGACATTATACCACTCTTTAATATCTCTTTTGAGGTGCAAAAGACTTCCCAAAATCTTAATAGCAAGAGGCAAACCCTCACACTTGTCCACAATCTTTCCACCAATTTCTTCCAATAATTCACGTTCTTTCTCATTCCTCTCAACAAATACAATGTTTTCAAACAATAACCAAGAATCTTCCTTAGACAATGCCCCTAATGAGAGAGGGAAGGTGGTTCCTATTTCATCTACAACATTCTTATCACGTGTGGTCACTAAAATTCGACTTCCCTGAGAACTAGATTTAAGAGAATAGTTTAATTGTTCCCAACATTTGAGATATTCATGGGTCTCTATGTCATCTAGAACAAGAAGAAATTTATTTCCCTTAATATATTGACGTATGTGTCGTAATATGACTTTTAATTCAACTAAATTTGATGTATCATTTCTTAGAGATTGAAGAATTGTTTTGGCAATCCTAATCTCATCAAAAGAATGAGAGACAGACACCCATATTCTTTTGTCGAAATGAGTATTCACTTTTTCATCGTTAAACACTAGTCGAGCTAGAGTGGTCTTTCCGATTCCCCTTGATCCTACTATGGAGATGATAGGGAGGGTCGGATATTGACTACTCTCACTCAACAAGTACTCTACTATTTTTTTCTTCTCTTCATCTCTTCCAACCTCTTTGAATATATCATCAATAAAAGAGGTAGTTACTTGTCGTTTGAGTCCTCCAGTGCCCTTCACCAACTTAAAATTGAACTTATCCTTTTCCTTTGTAAGAACATCTAGTTTTCTATTTAGTTGTTCAATCTTGAGAGCCATGCTAGTGCACAGATCTACTGGCCAATTACAAAACACATAGGATGGGATGAAGAAAAATACCTTTCTCATCAAAGACTTGGAAGCAGCATTCTCAAATTTCTCAACTTGTGATTTATGGATGGCAGTGTTCCACTCATCGAATGCGTCATCCATGACATAGAATATGTCTTTAAGCTTATCTAACCAATCTCCCAGAAGGGTTTCTCTTGCTTGTCTGTTTTCAGCTTCTTCAATCACAGCTTGAATGATCAGGATATTGCTTTTCAGCTTCTGGAGAGGCTTGTCAACACCCTTGATTATCAGTCTTACCCCTTCATCTTGATGACGGAGTAATGAAGCCAGTTGTTGGTAGACNTGTGGAAACAATCACTTCAGCCATTGTCGTCCAAGATCAAAGAAAGATGAAAAATTGGTGTCCTCTCGTGCAAATATTTTGCGTGAAAATTAAACAGGAATATCCTACACACATGTATCTACCCAAGTTTGGCTTTCATGCTCGTTAACGTATAATTTTTCTCCAAGCAACACCAATATTCTCTTCTTTTTTAAGTAAAGAATAAAGATGGAGATCTACATTCTAACATCGCTTTATTAATTTAGAAACAGCCTTGAAGAAGGAAGATGCTTATCAACTTTTTTCGACCCAAAAAAAAAAACCTAACTTGTATTTAATCTTTAATCTTGGACTCAGAATCATTAGAATGAGTTTTTATAGGATTCCGAGAGCTGAATCATTTCTTATTTCTTTTCGTAATGTGTAGTTCACATAATTCATTCTCACTTTAATTACTTTCCTTTAAATTATCTTATGGCTAATGGCAATGCTCNATATTGTTCTATTCACTAGCCTCTTCAAGATCATTAGATGAAAAGTACTTAGAAAATAATAAATATTAATATTGCTAAAGTTATTATGTAAATTAAACCCATGAAACTCCATCCATAATTAACAATTTCCTCCCTTAGAACTAGAAGGAGCAATTAATTCATTTCATCGACCCAAATTGACAACAATTACCTTAGCATAGTAAGCACATATAATTATAATTNAAATTATATTACGTGTATAAGACCTATAGGTTAATTACAACAATTATCAAGTTAAGGGGTTCTTTTAATTTATAATAACTTTTTTTATTGGTTAGTGAAGTTCAACCTTTAACGATAAAAATACCATTCTAGATAACTTGCTAGAAGCCAATTAAATAAGGAAGTTTTCGAGCTGACAAGTGACGTGGTCATCAACTCAGCGTTAAATCATTACTAATGAGTGGCACTCATTAGCTCACATTTTTTGTTAATATGTCTAACAACTTATCTTAAAAGTATATTCTTCATTTGAGATTGAACTTGACTAATTATTCCATAAAGAAGGAAAAAAAATTGTTGAAATTCAAAATAGCCCATTCAACTTAATTACTTTCTAATATATATTTTTTTAAATTAACACAACACAACAGAAATTACAATTTTATATTTTGAGTATATCCACTGCTAGTTATAATAATAGTCAATATCATCACTCAACTCTAAGTTTGGCTCTTGCATGGCCTTGNAGATATCTGGAACTGGTCTGTCATACCAAAATGTGCCATAAGAAGCCAAATGTGACTAAGAAACTCTCCTCCTCCTTTCAGCTGGCGAGCATGCTGGCTTCCTCTCCCTTGACTTGCAGCATAAGTTAGCATCTCAAACCAAACATCTCTTACTATCTTCCATCTCTTGTTCGCATCCAAAATTTCATTCAGTTCTCTTGCCAGTCTGCATGCATCAAACAACACAGATTTGCTTTTGTCCCCTTTCAGTTTCACTGCCGGGACATGAGTTTTCACTTTAAGCAACATTGTGCAAGCTTGAATTCTTCTTTCCCTTCTCTGATCGCTAGCTTGAGTGCTGTGAATCTGGCTTGTAGAGTAAAGCGACATTCGTTCTTCGAAAAAATGGGTGGCCTCAGAACGAGTGTCCCGGAACCTGATCAGGCCTATCCCAACAGGCAACAAGGAAGGACACATAACTAGCAGATATAACATGTATCGTGACAGCAGCTTGCTTATTTTCTGATCAGTCTTGTCTAAAACTTTTTGCTCACTCTGAGTGCCTGAATAATAGCACAATTCTGTTGCAATGTGCCATATAAGGATGCTTTGATCAAACTCAACCTTCTTAATGCTCCAATCAAGACCAGATTTACCGTGCTTTCTAAGTGCGCGCATTCCCCTATTGGTGTATACCTCTCTACCTTTGTTTTCATTATTTTTCTTATTGAATTCATCACATTTCTTCCTGACATGTTTGAAGATCAACTTTCTTAAATGCTCCGGAACTTGCTTGTCCGTTATATATAGAAACTCTACCAATAGTTTGTCAATGTGAAAGAGCTCCAGGAGTCTATGGCTACAAGATTTCTCCTTGAGGCAAAGACATGTAAGACTGTATTGCCCCATTGAATTTGACCACCTTGGCAGCTTAACAATTGGTTCCATATAATCAACTATGCTTTTCAGGATTTTAATTTTTTTCTTATGTTTGTTAAACAACAGAATGCAATGGTCCGAGAGAAGCAGAGCAAAAGCTGCATATATCTCTAGAAAAATTGCTACAATCAGCAAGGAGAAGGTAATGCAAACGTCTACCTTGTGATACTTCTGCTTGTGAAAAAACAAGAAAATCAGCATCACAATGAAGGTGAGAAAGGTAGTGATAACCCGCCGAACGAGACCCAAAGGAGAATGAATTACTGGTGATTTTGTGTAGAGCAAGTCATACATGAATCCCAATTCGATTGCAATCACATTGAAAGCATCTTCATAGGACATTTTCTGAAACAAAGATTGACTGGCTTCGCGGTCCTGGAAGCTGAGAATGAGATCTGAGAACAGACACTTGAAGATCTGAAACAAAGCATCGGCTTTGAGTATGTTGGCAGCATCAGCGCCAATGGTGTCTGCTCCACCTTCAGACACATCTATTTCAACCTGAGCTTCTTTCACCTCATCTGCCTCCACATGAAACCCCTCTTCATGTTTCAAGCTGAATTCATTCATGAACTTGGGATAGTTGGGACCAGCATCTGGAGGAGTGAGCAAAGAGTCTCGAAGTTGGCCACTGCTTGCTGACCAAAGAGTCCAAGTCCTCTCTCCGTACTTGATTGACCCAACCAAAATCATAACAATTGATAGATATGACAGATGAGAGCCACTCCAAGCCAAGAAAAAGATGTATATAGTTGCTACAGTTTGAACTCCTAGTCCAAATGCATGCCTCAAGTACAGCTCATTGTCTTCTAGAGAATAAGCAGTAATAGTGTCAGGACCACCCAAGTGCAACAAAAAAAATGGTGCCCAAAATGCTGTGAGAACATTGTTGGCATCAAGAGAGCAACCATGACGATTGTAGACTTCTCCAAGGTTGTTTAAGAGAACGCCCAGGGCCATGGTTGCTACAGCATCTGCTAGCAAATAGGCACTCCATACAACACCTTTAATCCATAGTTTAGGATTTGACCTCCTGTGATTGCCCAGAATGATTAGAACTATTTGTGAGATGAGGCTGAGGAAAACCAGTCCTCTCAGCTCCCATTTCTTCCACAAATCTTTTAAACTTTGTGTAAGTACCTCCATCATAACCCTGCTACTCTTCATCATGATAAAGGTGCTGCTTTCAACTGAAAATTTACATGCAAATTAATTACTTATTTGCTCCATGAAGTATATAGAAAGCCAATCATTCAACCTCTTGGCCATCGTTTTTATCTCTCAGATCATACATGATTTTGCACTGAAAATTGAAAGAAAAAAAAAAGTAATTAATTGATAATAACATAGATACCTGTGGTTATCATCATGAGTCCTGAGATAGCATTCTCGTATCTCAAATGTATTATAAACCAGTTTCAACAGTGTCTATCAGAGAATGCAGAAGAAAGTGTAAAATTTAATTTGATATACATAGCATTGGGATATTTTAACACAAAATGCAAGCGAAAATCAATATAACAAGATAATTTTGTTTTTTTGTAGTTGTTTTCATTTGTCAAGTAAAGAATAAAAAAAATCCTGTCAATGATTTGATTCTCTGTGAGTACTTTGTCTAGTGATACAAGACAATAAAGAAGCATAGAATAATTCTTTAATTGTAAAGGAAGACTTGAAGCCCCATAGAAGCAACCAGTATTAATACCAAATAAGCAAATTATAAAATATAAATAAATAAATAAACCATTGAATTACTTTGAGTACTATAAGAAATTAGAACCCATGAGGCATATTGTTTAATCAAAATGGCGATGGTTGATTATTGATGTAAAATTTTAGGTGTTTCCTCCAATAAATCTAACATAAAGAACACCTAACTTGTGAAGAACTTCCCATGTGCATCAGTGTTTCATAATCTTTTCCATGCTTCAGTTTCAATTTGTGATAGTGTTTGGACAAATGAAAATTAAAATGTAATAAGAAGAATTGTTTATTAATTATTCTTTCCCTTTTTGTGTAAACACAAACAACGTGTAAAGAAGAGATTTGAAGCATAACTATTGAAAGATTCAGCTTCCCTGCCCA
>JANKKB010008376.1:0-18059 GCA_026225775.1 Bursera palmeri
AATCATTATTTGATTTCACTCAGCTGAAACAGTGGTGCCAATTATTTAGTTGGAGATGCTACTCGATGTGCAGCTAATGTTTTTGACCAATTCTTGAGAAGATTAGCAGCGACTAACAGAATCGTGTTTGCCACAAGCCAAGGCAATTTCTTATCTATCCAATAAATCATAAATTTTGTAAATCAGAATTTACATGGCTGAAACCAGCGCTGGCTTATCTCCGGAGTCACAAAATTCTGAGCTGCTTCTCCAGTCTCCACGTAATAAAGTTGCAAACTTGCAATGACTACCATTTAAGAGTTCCTACTAGGTAGGGCTGTGCTCAGTAGAAGCGAGATCTTCACCAATTATCATTCAAACTGTCAGCAGTTTGATAGAAATTCGGTCCACTCAGCCCAATTATCTTTTCTCTAACACGAGTACTAGCAACAAACTGATCCCACCACAAAAAGAAAGCTGACGCCTTCGGAAATGAATTAAAGTATTTCGTCAAGTGATGCTCAACATGAGCAAAAATTTTAATAGGTTTGTCCTTCCATTTGAGCTGAATGTTATTACAATCCAATCTGAAACTTAGGCATATAAGATTGAAATCAATTTTACATGGTTCTTGATGCTCTCGAAACAAACTTGGACTTGGCCAACGGTCATCCAGTTCACCTGAAATGTTTTGTGTTAAATCTTTGACGCATGAATAAGCTGTCACCTGTGTACAGAGCATCCCTTAGGTAATCAAAATGATGTATTTATAACCGCTTGGAATTGCTCTGGCACACGAAGTAAAGGTGCCTGTATTGCACCAGGGTGCCCAAGCTGACCACAGGCAGCCATCTGATCATCACCTCTACTGAGTCGCAAGAAAACAGTGCACCCTGCCTCAGCTAGAATATTACGGAACTCAATCATCTTCTCTTCACTGGTTGGTTTAAACTGTGATCCACCGTGTGGATTGAATGAAATGAGATTGATCTTGCATGGAATGCCCTGAACAAGATCAATGAGCCTCTTTGCATCATCAAAGCTGTTAGCAAAAACAGAAAGCAATTCAGCGACCCCAGTTTTAAGCACATTTATAATTAGGTCTACTACAACAAACTAGATGGGATAGATCAAGGCCAAAGTTTTGACAATTTTAACATAGACAACCAGTAAAATTATTCCCACCATCAATGTTCAAAAGGAAAAAGGTTTATCTAACCTGTCATTGACTCCAGCAAGCATTACATATTCAAATAAAACTTTGTAATTATGTTTGAAGCGAACTTCCTCCCTCAGAGTCTCAAGAAGCAAGCTTAGTTTATACTTCCGATTAATTGGCATGATCCAGTTTCTGACCTGCATGGTTTGAGAAAAATATCAATCTTTCTCTGCCACACACTGTATGTGCATCTGTGCTTTGTGCCAATCAAAATAAAAATGGAAGTAAAATACCTCATCAGTTGTAGCATTCAAACTAACAGCTAAAGCACATCTTGATTCATGGAGAAAACGTTTCAGCTGGGGGACAAGCCCACTTGTAGAAACTGTGACCTTCCGAGGACTGAAGTGAAGGCCCTGGTCATGCACCATGATATCAGAAGCTTTTATGACATTTTCAACATTGTGAAGTGGCTCTCCCATTCCCTACATATTAGGAAATACCAAATTTTTGAGAACCACACTTACAAGACACCAGATAATCTAAAAGCTCCATTCAGCATAGATAGACGAGAAAATTTCTAAACAGGTGCTCCACAGTATTTCACAACTACAAAATGAAAATAAGCTGAGGCAAAAGAAGACATAGAAGAGCATGAAATCTCTGGTCAAGAGTAAGAACTTTCTTTTTTCTCATTATGTGTGCATACATGGCACATGAGTCTGTGTGTGAGCACTTCTAGTCCTGACAAGGATTAACATAGTTCATGATCAAACAAAACCAAACATAAAACAAGAAAAGGATCTATAATTAAAGATATTTATAAATTTCCCTTCAAAGAACAATAATTTATTATCTCCAACCACAAATATGACAAAAGTATAAAATTGACTGTTCCCTTCATCCACAGTGTACGTTTCACATATGCACCTACCATAAATACAACATTTGTAATGGAACCAACTTCACTTGAAAGCAGACGCCGTGCAAATACAGCCTGCTCTACAATCTCAGCGGTGGTCAGATGTCTCTTTAAACCCATCCTGGAACAAACATACCATAAAATGAACCATATAAATTAACAAAACCAGGAACAATAAATAATATGACTCTCAAAGAAAGATATTTAAAAGCTTGCCTGCCTGTGTAGCAAAACTGACAGTTCATGGCACAGCCCACTTGACTTGAAACACAGACGGTTGTCCTGCCCCTATCACACGGAATGACAACTGTTTCTACCACCAGTCCATCATCCAATGTAAACAAAATCTGAAGCCTCCTGCGAGTTTCAAAATCAATGAGAAGATTCTCAATAGGCTCTACTACAAATAGGCGACATTCATGTCAAACAACTGATGCAGGCATAATAACTAAGCACTGCAACAAATTTATATGGAGCAAATATAAAGATTATTCCTACCTTCTTAGTTCCATCAGATGCTGCGAAAACCTCTTTCAAAGATAATGCCTTGAATTCAGCATGTTCACCCAACATTTTCTTAAAATCTTTGTTTAAACCTACGCAATATACACAATTCTTAAATCAAGCAGAAATCCAGGAAAGAATTAAAATCACAATCACCATAAGAAATTTAAATCACTTAAACGAAATATTAGTACCTTCCATTTCATCAACACAATGTGCCCATATGTTGTTCCCATACAAGCGCTTCCACAGCATCAAAGCCTGACCCGGTCTGAACCCATGTGATCGAACCCATTGCTGTCAAAACAAAACCCCAAGATTACAACTTACAATTATAGACTTGATTAATGGAACTCAAATAATAAGACATCACCATTTACCAAGTTATCAGTAATAAAATTTCTTAGAAAAATGCTTATAATTTGGAAAAGGGAGTAATAAAACGATAAAGAGTTGATACATACTTCAAGCTCAGTGTATCTCATTCCCTTGAGGAGCACCTTTGAATCCTTTCGTGGAAAAGCATCCCCTTCAGTACTGCCAAAACCATCCACCGAAACATGAGTATTTGGCGGCGAACGATTAAAAGTTGAAAGTGGGCGAGGAGTTGGAGAGAAAATGGAAGGGAGAGTAACAGGTACAGGGTGTATGGAGGGGAAAAAGGATGGATGACGATGATGGAAATAGCCAATTGCAAATATAGGTTTGAGGGATGAAGAGAGCGTTGAAGGTTTCATCGGAAAGACGGAGTAGGCTTCCGCTCGCATGCGCCTTAAATACGCCCACCCCGTTTCGATATCCCTCAATCAATCGCAAGCTTCCTCCGCCTCTGCTGCCTTCCTTATCTTTAGTCATAACCACTTTTCATTTCACGTTCATTTTAGTAGGGCTGGGAAAGTTGTTATGTGATTAAGACGACGCCGTTTGCCCTTTTGCTTGGTTGGTGGTCACCCCTATAATACTCTCGCTAGATTCATTGATTTCTCACCCTTCGGTTTTCTCTACAGAACAGTTGACGGGAGGGTACAGTAGAGCTCAACAACAAACATTTTATTTAATTTCAAATATAGATATACAAGTTAAAAAAAGAAAAAATTTTAGACCTGGTAATTAATTTAGATGTAATTTGAAGTACGCGTGGCTTGTCATTTTCGTTGCATGATGGTTAAAAGGGCAATTATTCAGCACAGAGAAATTTCCAGCAACACTGGAATACAATCACCTTGTAGCTTGTACACAAAAATATGTTTGGTGAAAGTACAAAGACAAAGTACAATTTCAGCATCAAAATTCTGTGACATGAAACTCAATGAGCTCAAGAGGAGAGTGGCCTGTCCGGCATCCATACACAGATCTTATACATTTCTCAATTCTCACCACGAAGCACATCTCGTTTTCAACTGGAAGCTAATTTTACAGTGGTGACTTTCCAGAATACAATTTGGCTCCTCGCTTCAGCTGTCTCACCCGATTGGTCCAATGTTTGTCATCTGGAGCTAACTAGAATATTAATCCCTGTAAGCAACATACCAAAAGATCAGTCTTCCATAGTTTTGCAGATTAATCAAAATACATTATGAGATTCAAACACAGGCAAAACCACGGTGAAATGGCACCAATACGTTAATAGTAGACAGGTTTACAGTCAACAAAATAACATCAAAACAAACAAGGGTCATTAAACAGATATATAACCAGCTGATGATTGTAGCTGATATATGATGAATATTTGAAAGCGTGGTATAAAACTAAACACATTAGTTAAATCATCTTGTCATAATAAAGAAAAGGAAACTTACCATACTGGTTTTCCAACAGGCTCACTACTTGGAGCTCCAATTAATATCTTTTATGAAGACCTTAATAAGAGCATATGAGGTCACTAGAGTGAATAACTAATAAGAAGGTCAAATAATTTTTTTGCAGTCATTCATCTCTTACACGAGTCAATTCATGTGATCTTAACCCAGGCTATAATCTACCGTAGAAATGAAGATAAAGCATGGAAACTAGATAACGAAAGGTAACTCCCTTATTAAGACATTAATAAAGAAATATGCCAGGAATAAAACCTTAGGCAAAAAAAATTAGGAATGCACAAAATGCACCTCGTCAAATTCATAATAGCATCACAAGTTGAAAAAATAATAAGAAGAAAAGGGATGCATGGCATTCGAATATGAACACAGATTGAGATAAGGAACAGATCACAAATTCAAACATAAAGTAAACCATTGAATTCATTCAACAATCTGGTCTAAAGTAAACTTATAGAAAGAAATATGTCAGGTGGAAGATGAAGAATGAGAAGTAAAACCCTAAAAGAGTGAAAACTAAAGAAATGAATTGACAGGAATTTATCACATAAACCTCATTTGGTTCTCTGAAAGAAAGTAACTAATATCAATAAGAAAAGAAAAAAGAGGTTGCAAAAAACAAGTTATACTGCATAACACTGAGGACTTTTCATACAAACAGTAGAAAAGAAGAAACAATTGAACAAATATATATCAGAATAAAATGCATACGTATATAAATAAGTAGATAAGTGCACAAGGGAAATTATAAATCCCATCTCATGGCATGAGAAACTACTTACCAATACTTAATCAAGCCATCCCAGCCACACGTTGCTACTTTACTTTGTTCCAACGGATGCCACTCAGCACCAATGCAAACCCCCTCATGACATTTGAGGGTCCGGAATACTTTGCAACTCTTCCAGTCCCAAAACCAGCACTTACCCTCCCCGTCTCCTGACATGACAAACCGTCCATCTGGTGAGAAATTGACTTGGCATGCATAACCAGCCACAATGTGCCCAGCAAACCTCTTCTTCTTATTCAGCTGAAATCTCTCCCTAGTACTATAGATAAGAATCTGATTGTCCAAACTCTGCGCTGCAAGCCAATTGGTATTGGGATGAAGTGAAATTGATGGCATAGAATGCATGTGAGGCTCACTGATATACTTTATAACCACAGGAATCCCAAATTCCCATACACGAAGAGATTTGTCATCACTTGAAGTAACAAATCTCCTGTTATTGTCCACAAACGTAATTGTATTCACTGCCCCCAAATGTTGGTCATACTCTTGTGTGATTTCTTTAGTATTCATATCCCATTGAACAATCTTCTTATCACTCATGCCAGCCAACAAAATGTTTTGCTTATCATCATCGGGATTAAGCTTAACTACATATGGAATCTTCCCAGTTGAGAAAGTCCTTATAACCTGCCCGGTTTCAGTATCCCAATACTTGATGTTTTTATCATATCCAGCAGTCAGAAATTTGGTCCCATCGTTACAGAATGAAATATCACGTACAGCCTTTGAATGACCCATGTAAGTCCTCATGCACTTACCTGAATTGAACACGTCCCAAATCTTCACCTTAGTGTCCATCCCAGCAGAGAGAATCAAATGCCCATGTTTGGGGAAGAACCGAATTGCAGAAACACCCTTTGTATGCCCACTCCAAGTGTGCACCAACCTCTTTGGTATATAACAATGATCGTTTGCCGCTTTAGCATCTTTGGGAGGCGCAATCCAAGACCTACCCTGATAATCCCTCTCTTCTTTGCCATGGAAAGTACTCTTATCAACAACAGCTTCCCCTTTCTCACCACCTGCATTAGCTTTCTCTTCTTTCTTCTTCGCATGCTCCTCTGCATACTTCTTTTGCTCTTCAGTCAACTCTGTTTGCACTTCCTCCTTCTTACCTGACCACGGGCTTTTCCGGTTCTTCATCAGCCAAGAATCACTTGCAGGATTATTAACCTCTTCCATATCCACATTGACATCCACACCATCATCCTCCTCAGTTTCCTTTTTCTTATCCAACTTTTGTTTCTTTTGCTTTTGCTGTGGTATGTTATACACTGATACACCATCATTTTTCTGGAAAACATCCAAATCACCGATGTAGTTGTTGCCAGAGGGGTCAGCAGCATAGCCATACTTGTGGAAAGTGTTGTACTGTTCATCAAAAACAAATGAGTCAATGGAGGCATCCTCAACAAAACCAAGCTTGTGGTTGCGCATCCCTTGGGCAATTCCATCCTTCGCATAGGGGTGGGCTGGACCGTATATAGGGGCCCAGAGTTGGTCATAGGTGGGGTTGTAGGTGACCACATGCTGGGTAGGGTCAATAGGCCTGGCTTGTGCTTGACGAGCTTGGGCGACAGTCAGAGCCAGAGTGGTATCATCAACTTTAGGAGCAGAGGATTTGGACTGGAGGAGGTGTGGTGGTGATGAGTCCGGTGAGTCCGGTAATGCTACTGCCAAGTTATTAGGGTTTTGGTGATTATGGTCTTCTGGTTCATCCAATTCATCTTCCTTTTCATCTGCATAGTTCTGAAGAAAATCCATAACCTAAGTTTTACAGAGAAAGGGTGAAAAACTAGATATTGATCGTCTGATGTGAAAGTTTAAGTGTTGCCGAGCGATGAACTAATTACTCTCAATTCTACTTATATACCTGCACGTAATCCAGAACAATTCAGACAAGTAATCATTTTTTGTAGGTAATTAAGTGATAAGAAATTTCAAACGTTTTTCCTTTTCTTAAAAAACGTCAAAACTAAAATAATATAAGAAAAACTACGTAATTCAGAACAATTCAGACAAGTAATCGTTTTTTGTAGGTAATTAAGTGATAAGAAATTTCAAACGTTTTTCCTTTTCTTAAAAAACGTCAAAACTATAATAATATAAGAAAAACTACGTTTAAACTGTCTTTCGGTTTTAGTTTTTAAAACCCAAAATAATAATAATAATAATTACTTGTCTTCTTGACCGTATAAACAACAACTATAACACTAAACCAAGTTTTTTTAGGGCATCTAACAATCTAGTTTACAGAAAATATTAGCTTCGTATAAATCGCGAAACGAACAGCAAGCTCTTTCTTATCCCTTTAATTTGAAGCAGACTCAGTGGTCCTCTTATGGCAGTTAGTGAACTGCCTAATGCATAGCCACAACATAAGAACAATACCTAAAAGCTGCAGCTAGAAGAAATCATCTTCATTCTTCCCTACCAATCTCCTGCCAGCTCCACTTACGGTAGGATCTAACCTAGAGAATCACTTTCAATCAGAAAAAGAGATAGAAAGAGAGAAAGAGAGGGGGCTTACCGAGAGATAATGAAGGAGACGGCGGGTCAGGGCGTTGGGCTGCAGCGGGCAAATCTTGGACTTGGTTTTAGGGATTTTATTTATTTTTATGTTTTTGAGAGGCTCGAGCTGTTTCAAAGGAGTGGCAGCGACAGCAATAGCGGCAGCAATCGATACAGGTAAGCTGGCTATAAGGCGGCAGCAATTCTTCAGGATTTATCGTGTTTCTGAATTGGGTTCTGATTATGAACCGAAACAGATGGAATGAGGGAGGGGAGAGTGCCACGTTCCTGACTCGTTACTTGATCTAGGACAGGGCCTTGGCCCATCAACCATCCGGTCCATCCATGGGAATTCGCTCTATAGCTATTTGTTACCTTAGATGGGCCTCGGGGTTAGCTCACCTGGGCCACAATCAAACATATCCCAATAAATTAAGGAGTTCTTTCTATTTAGCACCCACTTTCCACCTCTTCAACCCCCATTTCTAAACATACTTCGTTAAAAATTTTGTATCTTTTTCTCATTAAGCCCCAATTCATTCTCAAATTACCCTTTTAGTATATAACTGAAATTTTCATTGCACTCACGTTAATTTGTTCGACTTCTTTATATTATTTCATAGTGTAATTTGTTGTATCCTCACTGATTAAAGTCAATTCTCTTTTTCTAGTTTGATTAATTTATTTTTCATGCTTCATAATGTATTTCAATTATATATATATATATATATATATATATATGAATCTTTTTTTGAGTTATCATTGAAATATCTTCTATATCGGATATTAGATAATAAATAAATAAAAGTTTGGAAGGATAAAAAAAGAATGAAAAAAACACATTAGCAAATTTATTGAGATAGCAACCTGCGGAGTCTAGCATCATAAACAATAAGGCCTCCGTTTAAATTCTGAAGAATAACACAAGACATGCAATTTCCTTTGGTAATATTTTGTTCATTATTGTAACACATAGCACAGTGTTCTCATTTAGTTGCATCTTTATCTTGATTGCTTGGACTAGTTTTGTTTCGGTGATAGCCTGATAGGCATCAAGTTGGGGACTCTCTGCAGGGTTTAATCGATACATTAGTTATATTTCTTGAAACAGGGCATTTGTGCACGATTTTAACATAAAATTTTGACTTATTGGAAGTTGTCTTGGTAGATACCATCATGATTGCTATTGAGTGAGAGAGAGAATTACTTGTTCACACTAGATAGAAAAAGATTGCTTTGCGTGTATGAGAGGTCCATTCTCTTTCTAGTTTGCTTTGCGCGACTTCTCCAGGTTATTTCATAGCAATTTCCTTTAGAGTTTCTTAAGCAAAATTGAATCTTTTTTTTTTAATGTTAATTGATTAGAGTTAAGATGAGAAACAATTATGGCTAAAAAAAAAAAAAAGAGAGAAGTAATGAAATGCCTCACGATTGTCAAAAGAAATTCCCTTAAAAGGGAATAGAAGTGGGAACTGCATTGGGGTTGAATAGAATAACTCATAATTAAGATGCCCAAACAGGTGAAAATGATTTTTCACCTACTTATATCTAGCTTGAGACGCCCGTCAGAATAATTCCAAGCGGGGTGGTATAAACAGTTAAGCACATCATTTTGCACACTTGTGAGAGACAGCTTATTCATACGTCAAAAGATTCAACACAAGCTTTTTTTTCATGTGAACCAGATGAGTAGATGACCCACTGGCCAAGTCATTTTGTTTCAAGAGCATCAAGATACGTGTAAAACCGATTTGAACTTTCTAAGATTAAGTTTCAGATGGGATTTTAATAACATTTAGCTCAAGTGGAAGGATAAACTTGGTAAAATTTTTGTTCATGTTCAAGCATCGCTTGACGAAATACTTTAATTCATTTTTTAAAAGCATTAGCTTTGTTTTTGTGGTGGGATCAGCTTGTTGCTTTGTAGCGAGATTATGCGCATTTTTTAAGCGTCACAAATCAGCACATTCCTTTCTTCAATATAAAAGGAAAAAGTATACATCCCACTTCTCGCGGATGTATTCTCAGTTGACTTGCACGCCTCTTTCATGTTAAAATTATATAATAATTGACATGCTTCAAACACGCTTATTGAGTTATTAGGCTTTTATGTTGCCCACTCACTCATAATCTCAAGTCTCATAGCACAATCAATCCTCCATGTTTCTTTTCTCAGATCATCATTGGGCATTCCTCTGACCCCCCCAAATAGATGTTACAAAACAATTAATCTAATATTTTTTTAAATTAACACTTACACCCTAATTTGTTAACAGACGTCCAAACAGAATTTTGTAAATTACTAAACTACCATCTTTACCCTCATTTCCTTTTCACCTTCTCTGTCTTCTCATCACCCAGCCGCACCCCACTGCTTCTTCTCCATCTTTTTTTTTTTTTTCCTTCACCACATCCCTTACCAGCCCCCACCTCTTCATCCAACTCCTCTGCTTTCNTCATTTCCTTTTCACCTTCTCTGTCTTCTCATCACCCAGCCGCACCCCACTGCTTCTTCTCCATCTTTTTTTTTTTTTTTCCTTCACCACATCCCTTACCAGCCCCCACCTCTTCATCCAACTCCTCTGCTTTCCGTAAATCAAAACTAATTATCTCATAAGAATGTCAAACATCATTTTTTCAATGACCTCAGACATTTGGCAATCTCACATCANTCCTCTGCTTTCCTTAAATCAAAACTAATTATCTCATAAGAATGTCAAACATCATTTTTTCAATGACCTCAGACATTTGACAATTTCACATCACTACAAGAACTTCAACTTAGTGTAAACCAAATCTCGGGAGAAATTCTGGCTCAAGTAGGAAATTGTCAGAAGCTGACCCATATTGAGCTCGACAACAATCAGATCACAGGTACAATCACTTCCGAGTTATGTAACCTATCAAATCTAGCTCTTCTATTTTTGTGGCGCAATAAGCTTGAAGGCGAGANATTTTTCTCAAAATGGATTGACGGGTCCCATTCCTAGAGGAATCTTCGAGGTCAAGAAACTCAACAAACTATTGCTTCTATGCAACAATCTCGTTGGCATTATACCCCCAGAGATTAGCAGCTGCTCTTCTTTAATTTATTTTTTCAGCAGCAGTAACAAGTTGACCAGGTTCATTCCTCCAGAGATTGGGTATTTGAAGAATCTCAACTTCTTAGATCTCGGGTCGAACCGCTTGACTGGAAGCATACCGGAAGAATTATNCTGGTTGTCAGAATTTGACTTGAACTCCAATTTGATTAATGGAAACTTTCAACCAAGTTTAAATGAGCTTGTTCCATTACAGTTGGATGGAGAGGAGAGGGCTGGTGAGAGAGATGGTGAAGAAAAGAAGAGAAAAAATATGGAGAAGAAGAAGTGGGCTGCGGGTGAGAGAAGAGGAGAGAGATGGGGAAAAGGAATTGAGGGTAGAAATGGTATTTTATAATTTATAAAATTTTGTTTGAACGTCTGTTAAAAAATTAGGGGTGATTGTTAGTTTAGAAAAAGATTGGAGTTAAATGNTTTCATAAAATCTATCTGGGGGTTCACTATCCAACTAAAAAAGTCGGCGAAATTTTGAGTGGAGTAGCAAATTTTGCAGCGATTAATGTTTCCACCAGGAGGTAGGTAAAGCCAACCACAAGATTTCAATACAACAATATCAACCGCCAATGTAGTCTGGCAGACGTTACGAATGATGTAATTTGTGATGGAAAACTCAAATCAGTAGAAGAAAAGAATATTTTTCTTTGTTGGACCCCGTTTAATTAATTATCACATCTTTAACACAAAGCATTTTCCGGAAATTCCTTCCATCTCTCTATTTATTAATTCTATTATATTTCTTTCGAACTTCTCTTATGAAAAGACTGAAGAGTATAGTATCATATATATACAGTTAACACTTACNGAAGCTGACCCATTGTCAGTGAACATGTACTGCATGTATTGTAAGAGTCTAAATATACAATTAAGAAACCGCTGAAATATAAAGTAGGGCATGCTACAACAAACATGTAGTTGTGAGAAGTGAACTTAGCTGACTCTACTTGAATCTAGCCTTTGGTTTTAAGTTCAAGATCAATGAGGAAACAACATTTATTACGCTCTCTAACATACCGGACACGGCCATTCATCATAAAGAGAAGTTTCCGAGACACTTTTAACCCTAGGCCCTCCTGTGTATTCCACCGATTTCCATCCTCAAACATATCCTCAATGAGAGCAGCAGGAAGGCCCTCACCTGGGTGAGTCATTCTGTAATAACAAGAAGAAAATATGAGTTAGCATGAAAACTAAGAACATCAACGTGGCTTCCATCAATGCCATGATCAAAATAATTGGGTAACGTGGTACCAGAATCAACACAGGGAACAACAACAAAGAGTATATAGTAAGACACTGTAATCAACCTAAATGACAAAATTCAAGGCAATTGAATATTTTTGAACAACAAGCACTGCAAGGAAAGATCTGTCCTGGCAAGATTACATTTAATTTGAGATAGCTAGACCGTAACAAGACTCCTGTGATCCAAAATACTAAAACAGGTACCTGAACTGTATACGGATCAATTGATTTCCATCCCTTATTAGCTTCAGGCCTGCCAAAATCTTGATCTCTATCCAGCCATTTGGAGAAGGTGTGTGACGTACCACATGAAGCAAAAAATCTGACAAGACCAGCTGAAGCCGTATCTGGTCACCATAAAATGATAGTGGTTTGATTTCCTCTGGAATCTCGAGGAAAAGCATTATTTTCCTTTCTCTCAACAACAGCATGACTTGACTAACAATAGCATCTAAAATATTGCCCAGAAGGAATTCTTCCATATTTAGCTCCATACTGCTGCTACAACCAGGAGAATTTTGGATGCTTAGTAAGTATAGCCACAGAGGTATAATGATCAAATAATAATAATCTGGTGATCTTGTGAACTAACATCAGAAAGTTAATTTGTGACTCTTAAAACTACATACAGTCTAGAATTTAATATTTTACTATCTTCTATTCCTTGAAAAATATTTCATGCTTAGAGAATCAAGAGATGATTGCAAAACATCCTTCTTTTGAAATATATATATTTTTTTAAAAAATTAAAAACATTATTTTTAACTTACAGGCTCCACACAAGGCAGTGAAAAAGAACCAAGGGAAAAAAGATAAAGAGCTCCAAGAGATTAAGAAGAGAAAATGTAGATCAAGGACTTCCAAGGAAGACTTACCCTTCCTCTATATGCGTTAAGTCCATATCATTGATAATCGCCATTATTTGTCTTTCACATGCTTCACTAGTCTCTAAAAATTGCTTTTGATTTTCTGAAATTGCTGTAGTTTCCAAAAGCTGATGAACAAATCGAATACCATTTAAAGGATTTTTCACCTCTTGACGTATATAAGCCAACTGCTTAGGTTTTAAAAAAATCTGTTTATCCTCCTGCGTGTTTCCTTCAAAGGCCAGTTTTAGTTCGGGAACAACAGTCTGCAAGAAGCAGAAGCAGCCAATTACTTTCCCATCTGCATCAGTCCTTCTATTTACAGTTAGGAACACCTCCACAAACTTTCCTTCTCTATCCAAAAGCTCAAAGGGGAACTTCTCAGTATCCTGACCATTAATTCCTTGATATAGCAAAATTGTAAACTTAGTAAGTGTATCTTGACCTTTCAGCCTACAGAAACCCCCAAAGATTTCCCTGGGAAGCAATTTACCCATCACCTCATGTCTTTTCCAACCAGTCAGCTTTTCCATGGCTGCATTCCATTCAGAACAGCAGGCATTCTCATCAGATGCAAATATTGGTGGAATCAATGGACTAAGACTTTGCATGATAGCTATGTAATCCCCTTGCAAGCGTATAAATTTATCCATAGTAACTTTCTCAGGTGTGATGTCATGACCGACAAAGCACACACCTGTGACATTCTTCATGTAATCCCTACTTGTGCAGGCATTGACTATAATATATAAAACTGAATTTTGTTTTTGAAGCTTGAAATTTTTCAGTTTCAACTCAACATTTTTGTCTTCCTCACCTGGATAATACAGAATCAACCGATTACTTGCAGAAATAATATATTTGAATACAAGAACATTTGAAGGGGAAGGTAGAAAAAATAACATGCAGGAAGCAGAACTTGAGATAGTCCTTGATATTTTATCAATTATGCGCAGACCAATTTCCTAACAGAACAAGAAGAATTTACATTGAACCTTTATTTGAATTTGTCGTGCTCTCTAACAAGGTTAAGAATTTTGTTGGTCCAAGTTTTTCCTAGTTGGAGTCCTCCCAAGATCAAGAAGCAGGAACGGAATATACAATGAATCTAAATTTACAGCCCCTATTGCATCAACCTCTGCCTTCCCTTTTATTATTATTATTATGCGATAAGACTCTGCTATACCATATCGAAGACTACTCTTTCATACAGCCAGCTCAAGACCTGATAAGGAAAAATAGTTGCACCAGGTAGATAGCAAATAGGATATTGCAATAAATGGCAGTCCAATAAAAGGAAAAAGAAATAGATGTCTCCACTAAAAGAAAGAAATGAGAGAGAAAGTTAACTCAGATGCTTGGTGTATGAGGAACAAATAGTCAAAATAGTTCATGCAACCAACATTAAGCGTTGGAATTAAATTCTGTTAATCAGAGTTGAAGCTCAACTTACCAAATACTAAGCAAACGTTGGAAAAAAATAAACTTACAAACATGAAAGCATTCAGTAATTTCACTTTCACAATTAAGTCCAGAGATACTCTTTTAACCTTAATGACTGCCCTTGATAATTAATGTAAGAAGAGAATTACCAAGCAAAGCTCTGGATATAAGATTTTCAAGAGCTCCACATGAGTCCTGGTGAACAACTTCATCAACCAGGGACCTCCCCATTGCTTCGCTAGCTTGTAATCCTGTCAATTCAGCAACTTTTGCATTCCACCCATTAATGATACCAGATGAATCAACCCCAAAAATTGGGGCTGTTGCTGTTTCAATCAACCTAACCATTTCACATGCCACTGAACTGAGTTCATCCAACCCCTGCTTCTCAGTGTCATTGTGCTGGGCATTAAACAGTAGTTTAGAATTATTTTCTTCCATTTCCTGAAATGAATCTCTTATTATGAGCTGTAAGGAGTGAATTGCATTAATTTCTGAAACTTCCCAGGGAAAACTCTTATTTTTAACCACTTCAAGGAAAGCTTTGAATGACGATCTTGGATGTATTCTTCCACCATCATCCTTGTGTTCTGGATGATGCTTGGCTCCTCCCCATTTGACTTCCTTTGCAGTGTGAGACCGGAACCAGAATAAGAAATCCTTTGAAGTGATTCTGGCAGTAGCCACACCACAAACTGCATCTCCCAACAAAGCAGCACCAGGGTAACCGGCCTCTGCCAAACTATCAGTACTCAACCCAGTAGAATCCCCATGACTATTGAGAAACCACTTTGCAATATCTTTTACCTGCGTTTCAGTTGGAGTTACACCAAGCAACCAACATTTACCACCATAATATAATGCAGCCCCATCACACTTTACCAGATCCATGATACTAGGAGATTGAGTCACAATACTGAATGGGGCATCCCGGAGGAGCATGTCGCACAACATTATTTGTGTCCTGAGAATCTTCTTCTCTGCCAATTGTGCTGCCAACTGAAGTTCCATGTATAGCTGCAGGCCAAATGCCTGCATAAGAAATTCACAAGCATAGCGAAGTGGGAAAGGGACATAGCGTGGAGATGTGTGATGGCACACCACCAATCCCCATAGCTTCATTGAATCATTACCATGGATGACAACTGCCATAACCAATGAGGCAATAGAACCCATATTAGCCATGTACTGTGTGTGGCAGCCATGGGGTGACCGCAGGGTTGAATTGACCAAACAAAGAGGCTGCTTTAACTCTTTGCTCTGAATGACACTAACAGGATTAGCATGGCAATCACAAATGATCCTAACTCGATTCTGCTTAAACAAGAAACGAGCAGCTTGAGGGATATCTGTGGCTGGATAATGTAACCCCAAATAAGGTTCCAAATCAGATCTTCTAATTTCAGACACAACTTCACCATGGTCGTCATCATGGAACTTATACACCATAACCCTATCATAACCAGTGAGCTTCTGTACATCCTCCACGACAGTATCACACAACAGACCAATATCACCCCCAGGGAGTGACTGCAACCTAGAAATTGCCCTCACAGCAAGTTTCTGAGACTGCACAGCTCCAGCAAGTGACAATGCAGGATCACCTGACCCCGCAGGCTCTAAATCAATCACAATTCCCACATCTATTCTATGTAGTATAGCAAAAAATGGCTTCTGGGTACTCCTAGAATAAACCCAAATTGGATTTAACAGTGAAATTTGCCTAGAAGCAGCTGCTTTTGCCAAAGAAGCCCCAGAAGAAGGTGTAAAAAGATTTCTTGCATCGATTCCAAGCAAACCCTTTGACCCGTTTGACTTAAAACCATCACTTTCGGGATTTAAACCTAACTTTTCGAAGCAATTTTCACTATAACCAATGACTCTAAACGTGGGTTCTTCAATAGCAAGCATACAGCCAAAGGGCTGAACAAGACCACCCCTTTGTATTTTTGACAAGTAAGCAACTATTTTCTCATCAGGTAAACTTTCTGGAGCATTAACAACTGATCTTGAATAGTTAAAAGACTTACCAGTGACACTAGATTGCTCAAACTCGGCTGAGATACCAACGTCTGCATTATACTGATCAACAGTTCTCTTGCCTTTGTTGATAAGTTTCATGTTGGCAGCTGACGAGGAGGAGCCAGCTGAGTTGTGTTCTGTTTGATTTCCTGTTTCTCTATTGCTTTTAAGTTCCATCCTGTAGAATGAGTCTTAAGTGATTTTTTCAGAAGTTTTGATTGTAAAGGCTGGATCTTTATCATCATTGTACTTGCTGCTTCTGTTTGTGGATTCTCCTCGTTCCAGGTTCCACATGTCTCTTTCATTTGCCGGTGGGGTTTGTTTATAGTCGCTTCAAACACACTAAAAAAAAAAAAGTAATAGGGAATTAAACTACTCTGTTTAGTTTTGGTTAAACCAGTATTTAACACTCTATTTGTTAGTGCTACTGTGTCTGTAGTATTCCTCTCTCTTGCTAAGTTAATGAGGCTACATTTTGCAAAGTCTTGTTTCTAATGTTCCTTTTTTTGTGGACGCATTTCAACCTCTTATTGTGTGGAGGATATGACTCAGCTTGACAACTCTTTTGTGGTTATTTTCACGTTAGAAGGTGAGAGTGGCTTTTCATAGGAAAATTGAAAATGAAACTTTTGTTGCATATGCATGCCTCCATCTGCTAGAGAAGCAAAAAGATGAAAAACAAGAGAGTCTCGTCTGCTTGGAACTTCCATGCGTTCTCACTACAATGGTTAAAAAACAGTTCAGGACATTCCAGCTTTACTGTTCTATATACCATTCCATTCCTGCACCAATTACGCCCATGACCCTGGGAGATCAACAATATAGTTTGGTAACGATATTAAAAAGAGAAAGATAAGCCATAGGTTGTGGACAACTGGACATGAACATGCCAAACTGGGAATGAAAAGGAATTTGTTGAGGCCCTCGTAGAGGCACTTGGAAGATGGGCAGTCTCTATGTTTAAAGGCACTAAATTGTCATTTTCTGCTCCCACTCCAACTGTTGAGACAAGACAACTCATGCATATACATGCTATTTACCAAATAAATCTTCTATATATTTATTCATTGGTTTAGACAATTATAATTTAAAATTTTTTATTAAATTTTTATATTTATTAATATTTATTGATCTGCTACAATCTAATAATTAAAAAAAAAAATTAAAAATAAGTGAAATAAAAAAAGTTATAATACTTTAACCCATATATGTTATTATCATTATTTAGGTATAGTATGATAAAAAAATATAAAGTTACTTTAATTTATATTGAAAGTGATTTTTTCAATAAATATGTTACTTCAAAAAAATTAGTTTTATGATAAATAATCAGTTGCAAGATTAGGGAGTTTTATCCATTTTATATTTTATCAATCTATCGCTTATAGCAAAGTCTCTGTTACCATAATAAGCTCATCTTGAAGTTTATTCAGTGGCAATAAAAATCCTCTGCAGTGGTGGAACCCATTGGTTCATCTAGCTTTTATCTTCGTTTGACCTCTCTGTAAACAAATTTCTGGAGCCTCTGAACATTGATCCTACCCAGATTGCCAGAGCTTCAGATTATTACAGCTTCACTTCACAATCTGAAACTTTGTATATTCATACATATATATACATGTTTAAACGGGGTAAATACATAGACACCCCCAAGGTTTGGTCTAAGTAACAAACTCACCCCTGTTATTCATAAAGTAACA
>JANKKB010008458.1:0-19212 GCA_026225775.1 Bursera palmeri
TTAAATATAATGAATGATATACTCTTCTTGTTACGTTATTATGTTTCGTTGCCAATAATAAAAGCTTCGACATTGAATCGAGTTCCATGTTTGCCCTCAAATAATTTTTTTGGTGATTTGTTCTAAATCCGTTCATTATTACTCATCAGTCATCTGAATTACTCGACAGCCCTTAGATTTGGTCATAGCATTGACCACAGTCAAATCTAACGGCCCCGCTCCACTTCACCACTCCCTAATGAAGCATTGAATTTCTTTCTTAGCTCTGAATGCTATTTACGGCCAATATTAATTAGCGGTGATTCCCATTAAACACGCCACCACTAGGCGGCCACTTTTACACGTCCGTCTAGCGTCTACGACACCGCCAGCGCAGCGTCAGCACACCGTGTGATCCACCTCAATCACTTCAAAATGGTCCCTTTCCCACATCTCCCTAACGGTCCCACTTTCACACGAATCACCGTACGCAACAAAAGCGCGTGGCGTGCAACACTCGCAAATCTAACTCTTGCACTTCACTTACATTCATTCATTTCTCACAATCACAACTCAATCATGCCCACCTTTACTAAGCTCTCTCAAGTCATTCTCTTCCTCCTCTCATGGCAACTAGCCGTCCACTCGTCCGCCGCTGCCGCCGCTTATTCCATCGGCGTCAACTATGGCGCCTTGGCCAACAACCTCCCACCGCCTCAGCAAGTCGCGAACTTTCTCAAAACGCAGACCACCATAAACCGCGTCAAACTTTTCGACGCAAATCCCGATTTCCTCCGAGCCTTCGCCAACACTAACATCTCCGTTACTGTTACCATCGGTAACGGTGATATCCCTTCTCTCGCCAAGCTCCCTGCTGCGCAGTCCTGGATCGCCAATAACATTCTGCCACATCACCCGCAAACCATCATCAGGTACATCACCGTCGGTAACGAAGTTCTAGCCACGTCGGATAAAGTACTCATCGCTCATCTCTTACCCGCCATGAAAGCCCTGAAAGCAGCTCTCGACCTCGCCAAGATTACGACTATCCAAGTGACAACGCCTCATTCGCTGGGAATTTTGTCATCCTCTGAGCCGCCGAGCACGGGAAGATTTCGAAAAGGTTATGACGTGGCTGTGTTCGCGAAGATTCTGGACTATCACAGACAGACTAAATCGCCCTTCATGGTAAACCCGTACCCATATTTCGGGTTCAGGCCGCAGACGCTGAACTACGCTTTGTTTAAACCGAACGACGGCGTTTTTGATAATGTGACAGGGAAGCATTACACGAACATGTTCGATGCTCAGCTCGACGCGGTTTACTCTGCAATGAAGAAGGTGGGTTATGGCGACGTCGACATTGTGGTGGGGGAGACAGGGTGGCCGTCCGCGGGCGATCCGAACCAACCGGATTCAAACCTAGCGAATGCATTGTCGTACAACGGAAACCTGGTGAAGCACATGAACTCAGGTAAAGGGACGCCGCTGATGCCGAATAGGAGCTTCGAGACTTACATTTTCGCTCTGTTTAATGAGAACCTGAAACCGTCCATCTCTGAGCAGAATTTCGGGTTGTTCAAACCCGATTTCAGCCCAGTGTACGATGTGGGCGTTTTACGCAATAAACAGGTAATTATTAGTCTTTTCGTTGTAATTTCAAAATATCGTCCGAGGGCAGTTTTGCAAATAGGTGCACGCGTGTCTAAGAG
The DNA here is from genome assembly GCA_026225775.1 of Bursera palmeri. NCBI lineage: Eukaryota > Viridiplantae > Streptophyta > Magnoliopsida > Sapindales > Burseraceae > Bursera > Bursera palmeri. The sequence continues at coordinate 1,692 of JANKKB010008458.1, forward strand.
TTACAGTAGCTTAGTAGCAGGATAGCAGCTGGCTTTGAGTGAGTGTTTGAATTGAGTTTATGGGTTTTAATGGAGGATAGCTGACTTTGTTGCCGTTATAGCTCAGTGACCACTCACGAGTTGCCACGTTGAAGTTAGTCCGTGGTACATCTAGTCTCATTTTCATTAGTCACAGCTATCATCCATTTATGCATATGCGTTCTGACACTTGCCAGGTTTTAGGTAAATGTTTATACATTTTTAATTGAGGTCGGACGTTCGTTCACGAAAATACCCTTACGTTTGTGTATATCTACGGTCTACTACCACTAGACTACAATTCTAAGATGATTCGTGTTCTCTGAGGGGTATTTTTGTCACAGAACTTCTATTATGAGGACGTCTCCCGTCCCGCCCCTTCTAAAAAAAGTGGATAAAAAAAGGGGTAAATACATAGACATCCCCAAGTTTAATCTAAGTAACAAAATCATCCTTTTTATTCATAAAGTAACATAAAGATCCCCATTTTGATATTTTAAGTAACATTAAGATCCCTAATTTTATAGATAAAGACCCCCAAATTTTCCAATTCTAGGAGTGTTTATGTTACTTTATTAATAACAGGAGTGAGATTGTTATTTAGACCAAATATTGGGGGTGTCTATGTATTTATCCCATAAAAAAAGTGTTCAAAAGATATTCCCAACATACACAAATCAGCACGGATTTTCTTTTATGCAATGTGGGACCATTAATTCCTTCCTTTGACCAGGCACAGGGTCCCACATCACCCTCTACATCACCGCCATCTACGGGGATGAAGTGGTGCGTACCGAAATCTGACGCGAGTGATGCAGCGCTACAGTCAAACATAGACTACGTATGTGGCAGTGGCGTAGACTGCAAGCCTATACAAGCTGGGGGAGCCTGCTACAACCCGAATACAGTGCGGTCTCATGCAGCATACGCAATGAACGCGTTCTATCAGGCCAATGGACGCCACGACTACAATTGTGATTTCGGCCACACTGGAGTCCTAACTTCCACTAATCCAAGTACATGTTTCTAAATCTCGACCGTCAGTTATTTGAAATTCTTTCAATGACTAAAGTGCCCTCATGTGATTCGAGTGGTTGCAGGTTACGAGGCATGTGATTTTTCATCTTTTGAAGGGCTAAAGTTAGAAAAGTCGGCGGCGGGTAGCACGATGAGATTTTATTACGTTGTAGAGATGACGATGATCATTGCCGTGGCTTTGATTCAACTTGTTTGTGTAATTTAAATTTAAAATTTTATAATTATGTAGGAGTATTTCTTCTCTTTGTGGGTAGGGCTTACGTTAATTATTTTTTGTGTTGTGACTATAGAGCCTTCGATTTTCTCACTCTTTGCTTTTAAGCTTCAATGTTCTATTAAAACTTTAAATTCTTCGGTTATAATTTATTTAATTGAGCTTAACAATTAAAAAGGTTTGAGGCATGTGACTAAAATACTAATATGCTAAACTTTAAAAATAATAAAAAGTTAAAGCTACTATCCAATGGGGCATTCTATGTAATAAATTTTTTAATATTAAGGGTCATTTTATTTATTTCATAAAATTTATATTAGCTTTAACTAAGGTAAGGAACGGCAAGGGAGAGGTCTGTAAAATTTTTAAAATTATTAGTAATTTGTTTTTTATTTAAAAAACTCGAATTTAAGGAATATAACTAGAAACAATTGTGAAAAATAATAAATAATTATTATTGGTTATTTCTATCTTTTTTTTTTCTTTTTCACTTTTGTAGGACGTTTGATTTTTTTCTCTCTCATTTTTAAGTTTTAAAAAAATATCATCTCAAGTCTTTTAGTTAAAAATTTTGGTATTTAATATCTATTAATCTTAATATTTTAATAAATTTATTATTTTATCATTATTAATAAATAAAAAATATCAATATGTGTTATTATTGTTCATGAAAAAGTAATTTTAATAGGTGTTAAGGTAATTCGATAATTTAATTTAATATTATCTTTTAAAAATTAAGTTATTTTTTATATATATTAGTAAGGGTAAAATAATAAATTTATTGAAATATAAATATTAATAATGTTAACTAACATAATTTTAAACTGGAGGACTTGAGAAGAGATTTTTTTTTTTAAATTTAAGAATGAGAGAAGAGAAAAGTGACAAACGTTTTATATGAGTGAAAAAAGATGAAAATGTAGCGTTAGTCAATGATAATTACTCGAAAAATAATTAAAATTAATGAGACCGTTTAAAAGATGAATCAACTAGAAATTTAGACCTTATCGCCACATTTAGTAATTTGGTAGGATTTTTTTTTAATTGTTTAGAGTTAATTGTAGAGAATCAAAAAGAATGGTAAGACAAAAAAAAAGTAGTTTGATTTTTATTCAGCAACTTGCATTTAAGGAAATAACTATAAGTAATTGTGAAAAAGAATAAAAACTAATGAGATTTTTTGAAAAATGAATGTAAAATTCTACACGTTATGATCATAATTTGCAGCTTATTAGGGTCTTTTTTTTTATTGTCTAGCGTTAATTGTTGAAAATTAAGAAGAATAATTGGTGAAATATAAGATAAGAATTCACGTAGAAAACTATGAGGCACAAAAAAATTACTGCTGTCAAAAGTAAAAGAAAAAAATTACAATATGAAAACTTATTACAACTATATAGATTCTGAACCTACTTTCAAACTCCAAAATTTATCCACATACTACCCAATTAAATATAACCAAACTCTAAGCAGGTGTTCTTCCTAAAAAGAATTTATCCACACTAATAGACTGCTTTCTTTATACATATCCTCAAGTTAATCTTTAACTTGTATTTATATAGTTTTTCAAATATTCTCATTTCTTTTTTTCGGTTAAAATAGAAATTTATTTTGTTTCCTCGTCGATATTTCCTATTGGAAATAGGATTCTTGATTTTTGCATGATTGAAATTTTTATTTCAAATATAATTTTTTTTTCAGGATTTTAAGAATAATTTATTTAGTTGATATTCGAACATTAATATATAACAAAACAGTAACTCGAGGGTCGAAAAAGATCCATCAAATTGACCAGTTTTAGACATGGACAACACAAACAACAAAAATAAAAGTAAACTAATTAATCAGTGAGGTATGTGATTATTTTAAGCATAGTCATTCTTCCAATAAGATTTCTGATATTAACTTGAATCATCATTCTCAGAATCTGAGCGGCGAACAGAACCACGACAAAGCGGGCAGCAACGCCTATTTTCGCGTAGCCACATGTCGATACAAGCCTTATGGAAGATGTGGTTGCACTTTGAGCGAACCCTGCACTCGTCTTCATCACCGAACTCCTCCAAGCATACGCTACATTCAATTGAACGATCTTCTGTTGTTTGAGCCCTGTAAACTTTCCAACGGACTTCTTTGAAAGCTCGCTGTTCTCTCTCTTCCTCGGTCAGTGCCTTTCCTCCATCACCTCGGCTACCTGGAACGTGATCGTGCGATGAATTATTATCCGTGCTTGGGAGACCTTGTTCGATGTCGTTAATTTGAAGTCGAGGTTGGTTGTTTCTAGACATAATAAAACCACAACACCGAAAACAAATCAAGAACATGAAATACAGACACAGTAAGAAGACATAATACGAGTTGATGACATCGATGGATACGCCATCATCGGAAGCAGGAGGAGAAGCCATGGCTTGAGACATGTCGATTATCTGAGAGGAAGAATTAACTAATAGTATGTTAGTGAAGTTTCAGTGAGTTCATGAATGGAGAGTTGCCCTATATATATACATATTTGAGCGTGTGAATATATCTACGAGAAGGATTAGTAGTCACAAGTTTGTAGAAGCCAAAACGATCAAGGATTTGATAATCTTTTTCATATTTGGAGTAGGAATTAGAAAGTTGATCGGATTTCTTAACAAATTATTTGAAAATTATTTTAGAAGTATTAATATTAATTTTTTTGCTTTGAAAATAAATCTTTTTGGGCCAGGCCCAAATCTAAAACCGAGTCCAGCTAAAGCGCTGATTGTAGTTTGATTCGGTCTAACCCAAATCAAACCGAACCGAGATTTGCCTGCCATAAAACCAAGCGTAACCGACACTGTTCTTTCACTTACTGCCCTCTACCCGGTTCATCCGTCTCACCACCGGTCCTCACCCTTCTCAGGTATTTTTATTTTTTCATTGTCTTCCTAAAATTCTTTACTTTCTTGTTCGAAAACCCTACGGTTAGGTTACTCGGTTCCAATTTTGCTGTCATTATTTTAAAAATTACGTTATCCTCTTGTTATTCTGTTTAACGGTGTCGTTTTCGTTTTTCTAACCAATACACCTGGCTCCACCGACTTCTGTTTGGTTTATTATAAAAATTGCACATTCAGATAGTAATAATTACTTTTCAAAAACAAAACTTATGCTCTTCAATTAGGGATTTTGAATCTATCGACACGCAGGTAAATCTATCTCAAGATTTCAGTCAAGTAAAATACCTTTTTAATTTTTGTTTCTGGAATCTAATTTAAGTTGCTTTAAGAATTTTGTGGGCCGATAGGGCATCTGATTTCATTCTTTGTTTCATTGATTGCTGAAATTTGAAATCTAGATGATTTTTTAATTGTGGAAAAAAATTTACTATTCTGAACTTTGATGTAGATTTTGATTTCTATTGTTGAATCTTCAAAAATTTTAATTGGTAATTATTTTTTTTTTTTTGCAGATTTTCTATATCTATATATATATTTCTCCAAGATGCCGGCCACCGCTGGTAGAGTTCGCATGCCGGCGAACAATAGGGTGCATAGTAGTGCTGCCTTGCAAACTCACGGTATATGGCAAAGTGCAATCGGGTATGACCCATATGCACCCAACAAAGATGACTCCAAAAACTCCTCACAACCCAAATCATCAACCAGTGAACCTGACGCTGACAATCCATACAATAGCTACCAGGGTCTTTTGGCGCTAGCCCGTGTAACTAATACTAATGCTGATGAGGCTCGTGGGGCTTGTAAGAAGTGTGGTCGTGTTGGGCACTTGACATTTCAATGTAGGAACTTTCTCAGTGTTAAGGATGATATTAAGGAAAAAGATTCAGAAGCGATTCAAGCTGCAGTTTTATCTGAGTTGGATAAGTTGAAGGGGAAAGTGGGGAAGGTGAATGCGAAAGGTAAGGTTGAGAGTGAGGAGGAAAGCGAGGATGAAGAGGAAGATGAGAGTGATAGTTCTGATTCTGATGTGGATTCGGACATTGAGAGGATTATTGCTCAAAGATATGGTAAGAATGTCAGTGGTAAAGGGAGATCATTGAGGAAGAAGAAACTGGATGATTTGGATTCAAATTCTGATTCAGACAAGAGGAGGAAGAGAGGGAGGTCAAAGAAGAGGAGAAGTGGGAAGAGGGGAAATAGTGATTCAGAGTATGAGGATGAAGGTAGGAGGAAGAGGAGGATGGAGAAGAGGAGAAAGAGGGATGAGTCATCTGATGAAGAGGATGAGCGCCGACGCCGTAAGAGGAAGAGTAGGAAGGAGAAGCGAAGGAGAAGAAGTCATAGACATTCTGATGATAGTGACTCAGATGTCTCTGAGGATTCTGGTAGACGGCATGAACGGAAGGGCAGAAGGTCTGGATTGCAATCTGATTCTGATGAAAGTGGTTCAGATGATTCCAGGGTTGGAAGAGGTACAAAGAGGTCTAAGAAGAAGAGTCGAAAACGCCACCATGAAGAGGATGAATAGAGGCTTCCTAGGAAGGTAATACATCATCTATTACATAGTGTCTTTTACATTCATGTGCTCATGCAGTATGTTAAAGTTTTCTTAGTTAGGGTAATCATTTTTTTTTTTTTAATTTGTTTCAAGCTTTAGTTTTAGGTCTAACTGTGATTTGTTTCTGTTCTTTGAATTTCTCAGTTTTTGGTTGTAAATTGTGTTTCTCCCATTATCATCAACGTTTCACTGGACAAAAGAGAGTTCGAATCAAAGAAATAATGGGTGTATATTTTGAGAAATTGCATTTGGAAAGCATGATTTTATATTTAAAACTAAGAATCAAAATATACACCCATGCAATATATGTATGTCGTCGTAAATTGATGTTATTATGCAATTTGTACCACTTTTGCTATCTCTGTTCTTTTAGTGATTTCGTAGTGATTATAGTTTCACATATGAAACTGAATGGTTATACATATATTTATAATATCCTGGATAATATAGTTTCTCGATGCAATATCTCACCTTAGGAGTTCACTCTTAATTATTTGCTCATAGTTAACTTTTGTTCACTTTGCAGGAATGCATAAAAGTGGGGTTCTATGGTTGTGGCGGAAGTTCTAAGCGATGGAACCTATCATGTGGGCAAACTAGAAGTTACTTTTGTCTGTTTGCACGCTTTGACTCTATTCTCCTAAACGAAAAAAGAATTGTAGAATGTAAAGAAAATTGTGGTGGTTCTTGTATTGTGTGTTAAGTTGACATGGAATAAGCTGACTTGAGTAGTATTTCCTCTAGGATGACGATTCAAGTTTAGGCTGTAACTTTTAATGGAATGGTTTTCTCATCTCTTAGTGATTGCAATCGGATTTGGAATCAATATATGTCTCACATGTTTATTTGGTTGCCAACTTCATAGTCATAGGGTGTGGACACCTTCAGTTTAGGTTTTCTTTTTCCCTTGAATTTATTATTTGACAAATAGATATGTTTTGGGATCCATAAACTACATCTTCAATTTTTAATTCGACACGGTTACCTGAAGCCAGGGTAAAGCATTTGCTTTCATGTTGATCAAAAAGCTTCAGCAGCAACCTATGGTTAAAAGCCTTTGCAGCAAAGTCCAAATCTTTTAATGAGCTGAATAGCATTTATCCAATTTTATTTAAAAGAAATGATCATTAAACGATAGTTCTACTCATTTCTTCTGATTGATAATTAGTACAGTGCTCGAATAGGAAGGATACTTTGTAACAATCAATGGACATAACTTTTGATCAAAGTCTTCAATTTCGCCAGCAGGGCACTTGTGTATAAATTATTCATCTCCAGAACCATACATAAAATTTAGAAAGAAGATTCTTCAATTGACAACAATTATGATCATGAGTCAGCCGCAAACTTAGGGGCTTTCCATCGGTGAAAAATGCTGAAAAATAACAATGACGAAGCCCTACTTTCCAAAAGGAAAATTCTACACGAATAAACAAAATGGTTTCTTGACCCTCTTCAAAATTGTCGGGACTATTCTGGTGTCGCTGCTTGTTGGTTGAGCTCTGCAAATCTCATGCCTACACGCATCGAATGCTTCAGAAACTTCTCAGCACAACGCATGACGCAGGCCTCCTCTTGCTTCTGTAGGGTTTTGCGTGTAAAGTTGTCCACACAGTCGGTGAAGCATCTCTCCACAAGGGAATTGTACATCCTCAGACTGCAATTCCAATTCATGAAAAAAAATTTACTTCCATCAAGGTTTATATCAGCTCAAACACTTGTGCAGGAAAAGGTTATGGAAGCAATCATGGGGCAACAATAGGTAAAGCGATGAAAAAGAACAAATCAAAATAAAATCAGATATTAACACTACTAAAACGTGTTTCCTAACAGTATTCACAACAAATCTGCCACTAGACATGTGGCTTGCCGTTGGCATGAATTTCTTGAGGGCAACAATGTGTTTAGCATCACAGAACCTCATGTTTTCGTTATTTGCTTTGAAGTGAAATCTTTTATCTTCTTCTCCCGAGAGAAATTTAGAAGAAGAAATCCCTTAAAAGTAGGGAGATTAAAATAATTGTAAATTTGGTTCCCAGAACATCCAAATACAACATAATAAACGCTGCATTGGTTTTAAGGAGAATTACCCTCTTGCTTCATTTAAAACAATGTCACAGATATTGAATTCAATCATGCAACTATCATCAACGAGTGAACCCTAAATGCTTAACCACTTGCAAAATATTTTTAAACCTTTAAAGCAAATCTGATATTTTAATATTTGAAGTAAATGATTACAGCTCTATCACACTCTTAAGCACTTCTCATGCTTGTTTATAGACTACAACTCGCAGAAACATCACCTTAAAATAAAAGAGAATATAAATTGATTTGAACTTTGGTAAGATCAATAGCTTAAGATGTAAATTAGAATTTAGCAAACCAAGATCTAACTCATACAGAAAATAAGAATACATTACATTTACATCACAATGGAAACTGCTTTAAATTGATATGGGAAGAAACGGAACCAGGAACCAGGAACCAGAAACCAGAATCATTGTCATACCTGATTGCAAATAAAATACCAAAACAAGTAGAATACAAAGAAAATGTAATTCCCAAAACGTCCATCTGCGACACAAATGCCGCAATGGTTTTAAGGAGAATACTCATTCACTGTAGCTTCACCTCAACAAGACAAGCCACAAGGGTAGAAATTCAACTCGCAACTTGCATTATTAAAAGTTGATATGCGAAGCATACGTAAATGACAAACAAAACGGAATATCAACTCAATCCACATATCTCACTAACAGAAATCAGTTAGCTCCTAAAAGATCCCTAAACTCAAATTAGAAAAAAAAAAGAACCCAGAAACTCCCTGAACCAATTCCACTTGCAACTTGCGTTTCACAAATTTGATCTGCGAAATATCAACTCAATCTATATCTCACTAACTGAAATAATTTAGAGCTCTAAAAGATCATCTCTGAACTTACTAACTAAACAATGGATCAGTGTTCAGACAGATTCAACAATTTTTGAACAACCCGAGCGAGATAGAGCACATTGAAAAGTAAATACATGGATCTGAAGGTACCTGTCGCGTAGTTGAAGATGGTCGATCATGGAAGTCATTCGGGCCTTATCTTGCTCTGGAAGACCCTCGAGTCCAGCTAGCATGTTCTTGTCCATATTGGGATCGTTTCACCTCTGCCAATCACGTCTCTGTTTCGATTAACGCAGGGAGGAAGTTAGGGTTTATTGGAAGCGGGATAGGGCTTTACGAATTACGGTTTCATTTTATAGTTCAGCTCATTCGTAAAACGTTGTCGTTAGAGCTTCCTCTTCTTTTTAATTTTTTGAGCATGTTTTCTTTTAATAATTAATATTATGAATTTTAATCAAATTTTGAAGTCTAAGCATGTTTTTTAATTGAAAAATAGGTCTGCTCCATTGCTTAATAACTTGGTTTGATGTTTATTTAATTATCTAGTAAAAAATATAACTGAGTGTTAAACAAAATATCGAATTACCGAACAACTCTTATTTGATATTAATATTTATTTTTAACAATTTTGTCTAATATATTAAAAAAAATAGAGTTTGTATAAGTGATGAAAAAAAAAAGTTTTATTATGATTCACTCTTATATTTTATATGAATAATGCTATATGTATACAAAATTTATACAAAGTTGACGTAGCATCAAGTAAATAATAGTAAGATAAATATATTAGTATTTATAGTATTGATTTTTATGTATTCATCTTATCACTCACTTGATGCCACATCAATTTTATATACAAAATTGAGNCAAAATTGAGATATAAACTTTATATATATAATATTATTCATATATTTCGTTGTATTTATCTTTTTATTGTATTGGATGGGGAAAATGTTGGAAAGTTCTTCTTATAGAAGCACTTTCGGTTGACAGCCTTTTATTTGGAAATTATAATAAATGATTTTGATTCTTATTTATTAAATAATATTTTATTAAATTATATGAGATTAATTATATAAATAACATGTAAATATAAAATTATATATTCTTTCAATATATATTAATAATAGTTTTGGAAGCACTTATCAAGTACTTTTTTTTTAATCTTAATTATTAAGTGCTATTAATTGTATTTTATTTAGTCTCAAAATGTGAACCGTTGGTTCCATAATGAGAAAATTTTGGTGTGACACGAACCTGACAGGACTCTGTTCCTGAAAACTGAAATGCCTTACATGATGCAACTGATCAACTTTACTTGCACACCGTCCGTTAGAATGTCATCATGAATATATTTTATAAGCAAATCAGCATAACAGAAAGGAACAACGAGAACAAGAAAGAAAATAAAAAACAGAGTGAAAGTGTGAAACAGAGTAATGCCGCAGGGCAAGTTTTTCGCTTCATTATCAAGCCCAAGAGTAGAGGTGGGAATAGATATGGGCAATCCATTCCTCAATCGCACGGTTGACGGTTTCTTGAAGATCGGAACTGTAGTCTTTTCATTTATTTGCTTTTAATTCATGGTGTTTTTGTATCTTCATGCATCTCTTATATTATAAATGTCGCTTCAGGTTGCAGCTACAAGAGCTGTTACAGAGGATGCTTTTCACGTCGTCCAAAGAGGTCATTTTGCATCCATTTCATTTCATCACTTAAAAGATNCTATTTTTGAAAGGAATCACAATGATGGGTTATTTTCTTCTTTTTGATCGGTATTTACAGGGAGCCTTTCACGTCACAATTTTGAGGACTCTGTAAGTGAAAGTTTTTCTTGAACCGTATCAAGAAATAAGTATTTAAATAATTGTTTTGCTTGGAAGGACTTTTAAATTAATACTACAACTACACTTTCCAGTGAAGAACCATTTATCATCTGTTTAGAATTATTAGATATTTTATTGATCATCGGCATTAATTATAGTAGCAGATGAATCTTACAATAATTTTTTATTTTGTTAATGGAAAATGCTGTGATTTGCAGTTGAAGAAGATGTGTAAGGAAGGTGCATATTGGGGTAAGTTTGAGGTGAATTGCCAGTGTGATTAAGAAATTTGTTTGTGGGAGGTCATGCGTCCAATTGAGTAAATGAGGTATGCTTTAATGGTTTCTTTCATGCTTTAACAGGAACCGTAGCTGGAGTTTATGTGGGAATGGAGTATGGAGCAGAGAAGCTCCGTGGCACTAGAGACTGGGTATTTTCTATATTGCTGGTTGAAGTTGAACTATGGTTTCAGTTAATAATCAGAAATACACATTCCATTGTCTCTAGAAATTCGGTGGATTATGCTTTTCATGATAACGCTTGCATTTTTAACCTGTCTATGCGTTTCATCTTGTAAGATGTTATCACTATGGTATTGATATTTTGTTATTAGAAAGCTGTCTATAGCTTCCCAGAATTAGTGGTGGCTCGTGGCTTTCATATGAAGATCTTAAAGTCTCTTTTTCTTTGGATTTATTGCAGAAGAATGCCATGGTTGGAGGTGCTTTGACTGGGGCTCTGGTCTCTGCAGCTAGCAACAATAGCAAAGAGAAGGTTGTGCTAGATGCCATCACCGGAGGTGCCATTGCAACTGCTGCAGAGTTCCTTAGTTTTCTCACCTAAACAAGGGAATTGAGATCTTCCTGATCTCTGCACATTCTGAGTAGTGAATATATCTTATGTTCCTTTGTTTATATTCCTGTTCTGGTTGTAAGAAACATAAAATGTTGAAAAATAAGGCCGTTCTACCTCCTTGGGGGCAGATCTTGGTATCAATTTTCATTATCAAGGTGCTTTTTTCTCACAACTGTCTGTTTCCTTAGCTAGCTACTTTCTGTTCCATCATGCATCATCAGAACTTTCAATTGCTTGTCATATACTTCAATACTTGTCACCAGAAATTATATTGATTGCCGTATACTCTTTCATAAAAACTACATGCAAGCAAGAACTCCCAGCATCCACAGTGGAAACTCATGTTTGGACTGTGGACAACAACTTTGTGATACACGATAACACTAACTTCTTTCTCCATCTTATATTTATCCATCATATTCTCTTCAACTTACAGCAGTAATAAATTAGACAAACCAATATTTCCACGGTAAGAATCAGTAAAAATGAATAAAAATAAATGAAAAATGTTCATCAGCCATATAAGTTTATCATTTGTTTCGAAACTGGTCAGTAAGTTTCAATAAGCTATATGTTTCAGCATCTGGCCTTGCTCCTCCTAGAATCATCCTCCTTAACAAATTTTCATCATAAATTCTGGCCTTCACRTAAGCCTTGATCAAAGTGTTGTRCACGAAAGTATACCTGGTGTAATTAGCTCTCTTAAGTTCATCAAATAACTTCTCAGCATTCTCTACATCACCCTTCTCGGAAAAAATTTCAATTATTGAAAGAGTGGTCTCCAACCATGGTGTAGAATTTCTTACCCTTTTGCTTGTTGTCAATTCCATTCCCAACCGTAGAGCCTTCACGCCTTTCTCCAATTTATCTGATTTGAAGCAACCCAAAGCAAGATGTCGATAAGTTATGGAATTTGGTTTGTACCCATTTAACTTCATTTCCTTGAGAAGCTCAGAGGCTTTATCAATAAACCCATGTTTGCAGTATACAGAAATCATCGAATTGTATTGCTCAGTTGCTTTCAAAATTTTCATTGACTTCATCTCTGACCAAAGCTCTTCAGCTCGATTAAGCTGTGCCATTCTACCAAATGCTTCAATGGCCAACATGTAACTTTTATACCGTACATGGGGCAGTTCTTGCAAAATAGCCCAAATTCTCTCTAGCTTTTCTCCTTTCCCCAAATAGCCATACAATATAATGAGAACATCCAGTGTTGACCAGTTATTTCCTGTCATAGACTTCTCCACTGCTTCAACATAGGCCTCAGCAACAGTGTACAACCTCGCCACTGCATGTGCAGTCGCTAATATGCAATAAGATACTTCACTTGGTTCAACTTTTGCACGCTTCATATCACTGAAAACCTTCATCAACCCTTCAATATTGTGGTCATTAACTTCAATTTTCATCAGAATGTGGTAGGTGGACACATGCGGTGAAACCTTATCAGCTTTCATTTGCATGAGGATTTTTGGGATGGTTTTCCTTTGGCTCGGAGATGAATGCAGGATTATTAGACGGTTGAAGATCAAGTATGATATGGAATGACCCAATTCCCTCATTTTCTTCATGTATGCAAGTGAAAGCTTTATCACCCCTTTGTCCAAGCACGCCATAACAAGATTGTTGTAGAGTAACTCATTCTGAAAATCTGATGGGATACAACAGAAGAGTTTTTCACCGTGAGATATCCCGTGAAGTTTAATTGTAAATTCCAACAGATAAGAGTAGTCTAATTCTTTTGGCCTATACGGCCTTTCTCTGATCACCCATTCCATCACCTGTCAAAGTTGTAGAACCTTTAAAATCCACTTTATGCTCATGCATTTTTACACTAACTATTTACTCTAACAAAAATTCTACATATACAACCAAATTATACAACTTAGTTCTTCCAATCCGATGCAACATGAAATCATTGGAGGAATAGTACCACATCATTAATATATTTCATTTATTTTTCATTTTTACTTGTCTAGTAAAATGTGTCATATCAGGTTTTATAGATTATGTTGTATAAGTTAGTATATGTAGTCTTANCTAGGATCTAAATAATTTCAGAAGCCAAAAGGATATGATACAAACACAATTAATTGAGCAAAATAACCTAGCTATGCATCTAAAGAATTCAGTCAAGACATTTAAACAAACAAGTGTATTGCTTTATAAGTTTCCTGCACAAGTATAAGAAACAAGCAAAAGTAGCGTACCTCAAAAGCACGTTTATTTAGTTTAAGCTTCCTCAGACGATTTATGGCGTGAAAAATGTCACCTTTGTGTACTGGANAATCCCTCACTCATCCAGCTCTGAAATGCCGACCCAACTGGTTCTCCTCTTTGCAGCCTCTCAATTCTTAAAGATAAGCACTTGGGTTTCTCTTGCTTTTCCTCTATGCCTTTCTCGTTGACGCTATCGTTCGTTTGGGTGCAAAGAAATTTGAGAATATTGGTGTTTTGGTGAGGAGGTGAAGAGGTGATAGAAAGTGTTCGATAAATCGCCTGAATGAATCTCCGTTGGCACATAAGGGCAAACATTTGCATGCTTTTTCACTTTTCGACAGTTGGGAGAACTCGAGCTATGACAGGTCGATTGCCTTAACTGCAAAANATTATGGAAACCCCATGAAATAAATTCATTACACCATTACCCTTATTCTACTGATAGTAAAATAAACATCCTAACTTTTAGACATAGAAATAAATAAAAAATTATAAGAATATTATTGATATTTAACAAGTTAAATAATAAAATATTCTATATTAAACGATGGTAAAATGTCTATAATATTCTTATGAATATTTTTTTTTTCTAAAACTAGTCTATATTATAGCTATTTATACTAATATTCAACAATAAAAATAATAATGTATTTAGCCTATCTATTAGAGGTGTCAATATTTTTTTCCCCTACGATAACCGGTGAAAGAAATCGACTTGAAAAATGGAAAATTTATTCTGACCCTCTAATTAGATTTCAAAAAATACTTAACCTCACACTTTTACTAAACTAACACTTATCTTTCAAAAAATTAATACTATTTTATCAAAATTAACACTTACCATCCAAATATTTGGAGGATAAATGTTAGTTTTTTTAAGAATTTTTAGGGGATAAATATTAGTTTAGTAAAAATATGAGTTAAAATTTTTTTAAAATTTAATTGGAAGGTTATTGTAATTTCTCTCTTGAAAAATTGTGTTTGTTCCGAGGAACAAAGGCACTCCTGGGTATACAATATCAACTCACCCCCAACAATAGTTCACTTATCCAAAGACTAAGTTTGGAGTGTTATGCTTCCACTGGTAAACCTCCTCAAATCAAATAATTCAGATACCCATTACAAGTATTGAAGATATATCATAAACAATTTTTCAAATGACTACTAATTTTATTGATGAATAGAAATCTTAATCTTAATTGAAGATCCAAACAANCTTAAGAAATCCACCCCCGTTTAATTTTGAATGGAAAACTAAGGATATTCAAAATATATCCAATTTAATTTGACTGTAAATCCAAATCTAACTTGAAAACGAATCAGAAAGGAAACAGACAATTGATGTATTTTACTAACAAGTTCATGATCCCAACTCTAATTCTCACATATCTTACCTAGAATTGCTCATTTATTTAAATAGGGAGACATACCGGATGGGATGAAATTAAATTCAATCTTCATATATCTAATTTTGGATTAGATTAGATTGAATTTCTGTTACCTTATCAAATTATATTGAATTAAATTTTGAGATTACATTTGTCAAAATTGATTGGTTTACAAATGGAGAAATGAGAATACTCATAAGGGACCCTTTAGCGTCTGTCATTAGCCTCATTACTGGAGGGTTGAATCGGAAGCATATCAAATTGTTGCCCCCATCTGGGCTGGCTTCAAGAAAAGCAAACCCCACCATAATCATTACAAGTTTGCCAAAAAGTAAGTAACTTTCATGACACTTTTAGGCACAGCTCCATAAAGGATGTGTCTATTTATTTTCTTCTTCTTCATTTGAATATGAGAATTAACTCCATTCCTGTAAGTGCTTTTTCTCGAAGAATAATTTCTTCTTCTTCTTCATTCGGATTTGGGACTTAGCATCATTCCTATCCAAGAATTCTTCTTCTTCTTTTCGTTTTGAATGTAGAAATTAGCATCATTCTTATGAGTGCTTAGAGACAGCATCGTTCTTATGAGTGCCTTTGTCTCAAAGAACCAACAAAAAGGCAGCCCTTTTTCTCGGTCTCTTTTTTTTTTTTTTTTTTCCTCTCTTTCCCTTTAGTATGATTCGAAGCTACAGTGATCAATGATGTCTTTTCCTTTCAAAGATTAAATTTAAAGTACCAATAGTTAATTTTTAAGGGAATTTTGATTGAGTAGAGTGATGACTATTTCAAAGAATTTTTTTAGTTATTATGGCAAATCAAAAATCTGTGCTGCAGTGAACATCTGTCTTCATGTACAGATTTGCAAAAACTTGTGGCCAAAAATGCATGTACTGGCGTATTTGGCATTAAAATCGAGGGCAACTACCATAGGCTTTTCCTGGGCTGAGATGTCATGTCCTTCTCTCAACAGATCACCTCCGGTTCCACTTCCAACCCAGTCTAATCATAATCATCACAAAAGAAATGCAAATTACAATTTTCTTCTTTAATTTGAAAAGAAAAAGTTACAAAAGAAAAAACCTAACCCTTGTCGTCATCTCCAGAAAATATAATAATAATGCAATACACGCATCCCCACAAGATAAGAAGATTAGGTAAGCAAGATTCTCATGCCACCTGCCTGAAAGCAACTTAAAGAGAGAAGTAACTGTAGAGAGCACAGGAGTTTGATACCATAATCGAAAGGAGATAGTATATTACTGATCAATTTCTCGGAATTCACGACTCGCTCCCCTTCCACACATACATAAGAAAGCAGCAGTAACGCAACCTTACTTAGACACCAACTAGCCATGGAGCCACAACAAATCCAAAACAGGATTTGACAAGTAGCCGCTTGGCTTTGTTATTTACATCAAAAGCTTAAAAAGACCCAACCATAGACCTACTTTTCTTCTTATTTAACATAAATTAACCATAGCTGCTTTTATTTGGGAGTGTGGACGTTTCATTTCCCGCATTTGCATGGGTCGCAGGAGCAGTTGCTTCCACATTTGCAGCCACCGTTCTCGGCTCCAAAGCTCATCTCGGACCCCTCATGGTGCCTACACACAACAACAGCCAATTCAAGATCAGATCAGGGAACAGTTTCAAAATTTTGCATTAAAATGGCTAAATATTTGCACCGAGAACATATTATCTGTTAGTGGGTACATACATCTTCACGGGACCAACCCCTACGATGAGTGTCTCAGTGGTGGTATTCTCAGAGAAACCCAAGTCAGGGTACATGCCGCATCTGCATGAAGATGCAAACAACAATCAGTAAAAAAAGACAGAAACTTCAAACGTATGCAAGTAAAAAATTCACTAAAGAAACTGAAACCATGAATACCCCTTGCAGCCACTGCCGCAGGAACAGCCAGTGCCGCAGCCACAGTTTCCTCCACAACAAGACATTTTCTTAGTGATGAAAAAAAAGGAGATCTGAAGAGAAGATTAAACTGAGAACTGCTTTCACTACAGACTTAATATGGGACGAATTGTGAAGAGAGAGCTTGACTCGCATTTATAGCGCAGGTGAGGTGACGAGTGGGGGATCTCACCATACACTTGGTGGAATCTTAGATCACTTGCGTCTGTAATGCGTTAGGAGACTACTTGTCACCGAGCCAACCCCACGTAAACAGTAAAGTCTTGGCTGAATAATGAGAAAGATCTACATCCCTCAAATTGTAATTTCAAATTTGGATTAACATTTCCAAAAATTTATCAAATCATTTCATCTTTTTTATTCAACTTATCAATAATAGATGAATATCACGTTATTATACTAATATAATGTATATATCTTTAATTTTTAGAAATTGAGTTATTATCATTGATCACCTCTATCTTTTCTTTCTTTTTCACTCGTATAGGACGTTTGTCCTTTTTCTCTTTTCTCATCCTTAAATTTTAAAAAATTATCTTCTCAAGTCCTCCAGTTAAAAATTCCGTTAGTTAACACCTATTAACCTCCATATTTCAATAAATTTATTATTTTACCCTTACTATTATATAAAAAATAACTAAT
>JANKKB010008484.1:0-11381 GCA_026225775.1 Bursera palmeri
GTTACCAGAACAAAGGCAAATGAGTATGAGAGTAGACGGCCTAAAAAAGGAAATTGGTAAGAGTGAAACTATAGTGGGGTCGAAAGAACTAGGGAAGTGGTCAAATAATAAAAGAGTAAACGAGAGGAAGAAATAAAAGGGAGAAAGAGGTAGAGAAATATAAAATTAAGGTATATTTCTACTGCAAGTAAAAGTTTGACTTTAGTATTCAATTACAGGTCTCACAAGTATAAGAGATGTCAAGTTATAATACATGGATGAGTCCCAAAATCAATCTCTACAAGGATAAGTATTAGGTAGTTAATTAGTAAATATTGATGGAAAAAATGGATCTATGTCCAACGGATCACACCTACCAAGAACAAGTATTTTGTTTTGGTTCGACCCATAGTCACATATGAAATTGCGAACGGGATAAATTTAGCAACACTCTTCCCCCAGGATCTGCTATGGGAAAATGATAATATACAACTTCAAGTTATCAATTATATTCTTTATGGAAGGGGCAAACCTACTCGGGGAATTTATGACACAAGTATTCAATTAGTTCGAACTTGTTTAGTGTTGAATTGGGACCAAGACAAAAAAGGTTCTTTCATCAAAGAGGTCTGTGCTTCCTTTGTTGAAGAAAGTAAAGTCACTTTACTCCTAACTATATTATGCTAATTTGGTTGGTAATGTTTAAAAGAATTAATTAGTTTATTCACAAGCGGTAAAAAGAAAATATGCGAAAACATTGAAAGAAAATGATAGTTAATGTTTAAACTAAATTTGACAACTTAAACTAAATGACTAAAACTAAACCTAAGCAAGGAACTGAATTAAAAACACTTAACAAGTAATAAAATGTAAAATCAAACAATATTGTTTATTTATGTTTCACCCAACACAACTACTAACTCATACAAATACTTAGTAATTGGGAGATCATTCATTCAATACCCAATTCGAGTTTACACAATATATACCCTAGCCATTTTCATACCAAACTACCTATATCAACCATGAAAACTAATTCAATCCAAGTATCATATGTGTCTAAACATCTACGATAAATTACGGTAGAGTAATGAGTATTCTAAGGTACTATTAAGTAATCCAACATACTAACAAATATGATTCAACATTAATTTCAAATAAGCATTAATAAAATAATACTCATTATACTTGGGCAACACGTATAAGTTTAAGAGCATTAACATGAGCACAAATTCTCCTGTCTTTTAACTTATTAAGTTTTAACTAGTTGGCGAATGTTCATTGGTGAAACATCCTTCGAGTCACCATCCAAGAGACGTTTTGCTATGACCGCATTAGCAGCATCAGACGGATGGTACGGATCCCAGAAAAAGTACTTGGATCTGTCCTCGCAGACTTTTGATAAAGGACCACATGGGATTAGACCCCCATAGCGCCCGGCAAGACGGCAACATGCTGAATTTCCGTTCTCAAAACCTGTCAAATGAGAAACCCAAATTTAAGCGACTCTTGGATCGGATGTATATATACAAAGAAAGAAATAAACAAGAAAAATGGAGCAATCATACCATATTTGTTAATATTCTGTAAGATATCTTCCACTATGTTATAGACATCGGCATAAACAAATTTGGATTCCGATAGAGATGCGCTCAGCTCTGCAATAAGGCTTTTCAATCTGCTGTTGAATAACTGCGCCAGGGAATTCGGAAACGTAACACAACTCTCTCCTGTTCCTGGATTCGCGTCTCTCTGATATGGTATACACCCAATTGGACCCACATTTGTCACAACTATTTTTCTTGCGTCCAAATTGTAGAGCCTCTGAGGATAACATTATCAGATTGATGTTAACAAAATTTCAGGTAAAATAAGATTGCTATAGTGGAAATGAGACTCTGCAGAGTTGTAAGGGAATTTACGGTAAGCTGTTGCCTAAATCTTGAAACCATGATGTCGACAAACAATTCTGGGGAAATCAGCTTTTGCTCCGGTGATGATACAACAGGTGCCAAGTAATTATCGATGAAGTCGTTAGCGCCAATTGTAACTGAGAAGAAAGCCCCGTGCAGCAGCTCTTGAGCTGCAGGAACACCAATGCTTGAGATTATGTCTTGCCGGGTATTTGCAAAATTATCCAACTGTGCATCGAAGTTGATTCGCCCAACCTGTGAATTACATGTAGCATTAATGAACTGTTACTCAAACCAATATGCAGTTAATGAGGATAAATAGTGTAAGTATTAAAAATGAATAAAACAAGCATATTTGTTAGACACATTAAATGCAATTCATAGGTTTGCAGGTTGTTAAAACCAATACTGATTTTAATATTGGTGAATTATTATATGTCAAGCAGGAACGGAGACAATCCATTATTGTGTCTGCAATCTGAAGTTTTTGTTTCCCCAGTGGCCCGGCAACAGAAAAAATTAATTCGATTTGATAGCCTCATAGCCCTCAAAATTTTGAAACACAGAACATGTTAGTGTGGGGAAGAATCCTTACAAAAAGGAGTCCTGTTTCATTAAGAATTCCACCTGCACCGGAAGCATAGTTAACACCTCGAAGAGTCACGGATCCTTCTGTTGTAGGAGCCAAGTAAGGTGGAATAAATCCTTGGAAACCCAGCTCCTGGCCTGGTAAAACAATGACATATCAGCATGATTAAAGGGGAGAAACTTTTATGAACTTTAACATGGTTTCACCATGAGTCAGTAGCGCAAGTAAGTAGAATTAGTCAAGCAGAACAGAAACAGAACTAGCCTATGATGTCAACGATTGTTCTTCCATTGGTGAATCGTCCTGTGGGCCTTCCCAAATCAATCCCATTTGGATCATAATTAGCTCTGGCGAGTGTAACAATGTAGTTGTTGTTTCCCGCATCGACCAGAGAGTCACCAAAGATAAAATTAGCAGGAATCTTACTAGCAATTGACTTCTCCGAAAAGACCAAGAAAGTCAATATTTGAGACACCATAACAACGACTTGTCTGTTTGAGAGGGGAGACATTGCAAACTGTATGCAGTAGAAAAATAAAGAAAAGGCTGATACTATTCGCCACTCTGAACTTGTAAGGTCCCTTGTTATTGCCAATAAAAGGAGGCAAAGAAACACTTTAAAGAATGCAATGAAAGATGAGCAGAAGACGTAGAATGGAACTGAGTCTAGCATGTGCAGCAAAGATGTAGTATTTTTCTTCACAGAAGAAAAATAATTATTTTAAAAAATTCAGCAACCAACAAAGTCAAGGGCCAACCAGACTTTTTATTAAAGACTTAAATATTCAAGTTAAGCCCACGCTTATAAATTTAAGCTTTTAGGAAAGCGACAAACTTAACCCAAATTAAGAAAAAAGTACACTTTCCATAAAGGGTCATTCTTGAGATCTTAAACAGTAAATGCCCTGCAAAATCAGCACCAACCCGTGAGGGAAAGGCATATCTATTATATTATTGTAAAAAATAGTTACTGAAGAGCAAAGCATAGCGTCTAGGCAAATTGCCACAAACAGTAGTGTTATTCTTACTTTGGTCTGGAAGTCAAAGAGTTTTTAATTTTTGCAACCACTAACGAACCATACACAACTGTTTATATTCCGAAGCTCAGATGTATGAAATTCAATGCTTAACTTGAAATGGTTGCTGGCGTTCACTTTTATACCAAAAGAAGTTAATTGGGAGGCAACTAGTCTAGTCATATGTTATTTATTTGTCTTTGAGGACTGACAAGGTTGTGAATGAACATGGAGTATTTATTTCTTTACCTACTAACTGATCATTAAGCAAACTCATAGTGTTGGGCTTGATCTGTCAATTGTTCTCTCCAGATGCCAATCGCCAATCACATATCTCCTCATCGGTGAGTGTTCCTCTTAATTTTAGTTCACCAATTTAAATAAATTTCCTTACGTTTCAGTTAAATTACTTAGGAATAATTTCCACGTGACATTACTTTTTACATTTATAATCAACTGGATGCTTTTTCATAAAGTAGATTTTCAAATCTTTCTGTTTTCAAATTAATAAAATATCATCATAGACAGTTGATATATATTTTTATGTAAATTTATTCACTTTTATCTGTTATTAATTTATCAAAACTGGTAGAAATAATAAAACCTCTTGAGCTGAAAATTGGAATCTCTGGCCAACCAATCTTGCCCATATGCTTCCTTTATAACCTACCTAGCCGCCCCATGTGTATAATATGCAGCTTCTTCGTAGTTCTTTGGGATTTTCTAATTAACCGGGGGAAAAAAAAAAGCTCAACAGCTGTTCTTCGACATGACCAGGCTGAACCCACAAAGTTTGATCCATAATTTTAAGAAACTGAAGTTATCAGAAAGAAAGATTTGCAGTATAAATGCCGTTATCTTCCATATAAAGTGAATAGAAAGCTGGCGTTGATATACACACTATGAATTGGGATATATTACTCCTTAATACATATTAAATACATTCCTTAGCTTAGTAGCCATGCTGTTAAATAATTGAGTAATGCTCCACATACAATCCATTTCATACAACATGTGATGACAAAATATTACGGGATTAATAAAAAATAAAATTAAATGAGTGTCAACTCAAAGTTGTGTGAATGAATTCTATGTTTCGTATTATTCTGATTATATATATAATGAATTTAAGTTTGGTACATGTTTTAGAAACATTGTAAGTTATTATATCAATATATTTTCAACTGTTGAAATTGAATTGACATCTTTCATTCTTAAAGTATATTAATTATCGGGACAATACGAAACACTACTCTCATGTTTTAGCTTAATTTCAGGTTAAAAGTATATTTGACACTTTAATGAACTAGACTCTGAAGTTTACTTAAAATCATCAACAAGTCTTTTCTGTTAACTTTCGTTTACTGACACAGTAATTTAAGAGAAAAAAGACTATTATGCCCCTCTTCAGTTACCTTTTTTAAGGGGAAATATCAAACACCACCCTCATATTTTGGACTAATTTCGGACGGAAACATATTTGACATTTTAATCAACTAGACCTTTGAAGTTTATTGAAAATCATCAATAAACCATTTCTGTTAACTGATAGAGCAACAGAAGGAAGGAAAAAACTACTATGCCCTTGATTAAGTCTGGCTCAAATACAACACATTAAATACTCTGTAAAAAGATGAAAATATTCTTGAAACATAATGAACATAAAAAGGCCTTGAAGTACACATATAAACTTAAAAATTTTAATTTTGTCCTTAATTAAAATTTCAAATTTGAAAGAAAAAACTAAATTCATACGCAACATTTGCATTATAAAAATAAAAATCAAATTTGAAATTTCATATTAAACTTTTAAGAACTTTGACATTGGTTTCACCACGAGTCAGTAGCGCATGTAAAGTAGAATTAGTCAAGCAGAACAGGAACAGAACTAGCCTATGATGTCAACTATTGTTCTTCCATTGGTGAATCTTCCTGTAGGCCTTCCCAAATCAATCCCATTTGGGTCATAATTAGCCCTGGAGAGTGAAACAATGTACTTGTTGTTTCCCGCATCGACCAGGGAGTCACCAAAGACAAAATTAGAAGGAATCTTACTAGCAATGCCCTTCTCCGAAAAGACCTAGAATGTCAATATTTGAGACACCATAACAATGACTTGTCTGTTTGAGAAGGGAGACATTGCAAACTGTATGCAGTAGAAAAAATAAAGAAAAAGCTGATGCTATTCGCCACTTCTGAATGCAATGAAAGATGAACAGAAGACGTAGAATAGAACTGAGTCTAGCAAAGATGTAGTATTTATGGAAAAAAAAATCAGCTACCAGCAAACTCAAGGGCCAGCTAGACTTTTATGAATCACATTCCGTGAAAAAAGTTTCGGAGGAACATCGTTTAACCCAAGTTAAGAGAAAAGTACACTTTCGATAAAGATCTTCAACAGTAAATGCCCTGCAAAATCAGCACCAACCCGTTACCACGGTTCTGCGAAGCTAGAGAGCTTCTGAGTCGCATTATATACGAGATGCTCACCGACTTAATTCATAATTAAATTTTACTATAATGTAGGATAACTTAAGAATGACCATGAGGCACCATTACTGCCTAAAATATAAAGATTACTGCCGGCTACCTCTTTCACGCGTGCCTAACTCTCCGTGCACAGGCCTCAAGTTTTAATTGATTGTGGGCCGCAGCTGCTTTGATTTAATAGCCGAACGATATACCTTCTTTGGAGAAACTGTGTAAAGATAACACAATAATATTAATATCGATTCAATGATAACATAAACATTCGAAAGTCATGTTAATGAATAATTTAATATCATATCACTTTGCATATAATATTTTATAACGTAGAGAAATAAGAATAGAAATTTTCGTTCATTCGTGAGATTTTATAGTGTAGTCCGCCACCCATTACAATCTAAACTAACCTTTATTATAGCTAATGATAATGGCCGATGTACAATACAATTACGTGTTGCCATTCACCTGCCAATGAAAATCTGCCAAAGCCATTAACCAAGGGAGAGTGTTATAAAATAGGGTGGATTTATGCCACAAGTAAAATACGTGTCAACATTTTAATTGGCTTGACACCACTTGTAATTGCCATTCAACCATAGCTAATGATAATTGCCGATGTACAATCAAATTACGTGTTCGCACTCGACTAGTAAATGAAAATTTGCCAAAACCATTAGCCAATCCAAATACAATTAGTGTCAAGCAACAAAAATTAGTGAAAGCAAGCAGTTCTTTTTATTCAAAAAATCAAGTTGCACTAGCAGCTTAAAATACTTCTTAAATTTGTGAACCCAACTGGCGTCACCTTCAAAAAAATCTATCAACAAATAATATGATGATACAGAATCTGATGTCTGAGACTGTGGTTTGGATTTAAAATTTGTCACTATTTATGAGTTTGGAGGTGGGAAGTCTATTTATGAGTATGAATCATGAACTCAGACAAGGATTAATTTAATGACTTTCAACATTACGGTGATATGAATTTTGATTCGTAAATCAATCTTAAGAAACTTAAAAAAAAAAAAAACATTGTACCCTTAATTGATCATAGTAACCTAAGGTTGTTGGAGCCTTGGGGTGTGATTGATCAATTTTTGTAAATATTTGGATATTCACTAACAAAAAGTGCAATTATAGACATGTTTAATAAATTCCATCAGAAAAATGATTTAGACCCAATGTCACCTAGAGGGACGTATTAATAGATGAACTCAATGCGAAATTAAAAACTTAATATAATTATCAAAAATACGTTTAAGATAATTAATATTCAATGGATAAGATCAAATAAAAATCAACAACTCTTGATCATTTAATCAACAATGAAAGAGATAAATATCTGAAGTATCAAACAAACTAGATCCACAAAACATATCTGTAACATTCTACAACATTAAAATGAAATCAGATCAGTAAGATTCAAACAGCTAGATTATCGAATCTGATCAGAGACATTTAAACAGCAATATAGTAAGGAAATTAAAATCAAACAGACAAATAAAATCATTTACCAATCAACACAAAAACAATAAGAACAGAAACACCGCAATTTGTTCACGAAGGGAAAGCTCTTCATGAGGAAAAACCCTCCGACTTATAGGTCACCACCGGAAACAAATTCACTACGAAAATAGTAGCTTATAACCCATAAATCACTCTATAATAAAATCTTTGTAGACTCTGACTCATTGTTGTACAATCTTGAAAACTCTTAAGATAGCTTCATTCAGCACCTCTTCACAAGATCTGCAACCAATTCAACTCGAACACCACACCGAGACCTCAAGCTCCTTGATGCATAGATTTGACATCTAGACTACCTAGATCTAACACTGAATGAAAGTTTTTTTCTATTTCAGGGTTATACAAAGCTCACATAGCTCAAATATCCACTCACTCAAGCTCAAATACTCACTCAGTCAAGCTCACTTTGTATAACAGTATATTTCACAAATACCCATTCTCGAAATCAATGATTCAAGCTCAGAAATCAGTGAAACAAGTGAGATAAATATCCTAACAGCTAGAATAGATCCTAGATCTAAGAAAAATGAAGCTCAGTAGCGCATTCTAGTAAAAATATCTAACTGTCAAAATGTAGAAGATGATGAACAGGGACAATAGTAGGTTTTATGAAAGAAGGAATCAATAAGCAAATTAAAGCTTATGAAATTAATAAAAGACAATTAAGAAACGAATTAGCTCATACCCTTCTCTCAAATCTTTTAGAGGAATTCTCTAGATGAAAAAAATTTGCTTCTAGAATGTAAGAGATGTGTTTTTATATAATGTTTGGAAACTGCCACATCACAAAGTCACCCAGTGACAAATCTTGTAATTTCAAATGAACCTATGTTTGATCTTGAGATCAACAGGTGTGTAATATCAGGAATGGCATATCTTATAAATATGAACGAACTCTTCGTTTGATTTTGATCGGTCAATAGGAGAGCAAAATCCGACACAGCTAAACCAATTCCATACTTAGCTTCCAAAAGGTACCACTTCTTCTGACAAATTTACTCATACCAACTTACAACTCAATAAATACATATACAGTATTTTCAGCACTCATTTGACACAAAATTAGTCCATACAAATCTAGACTTAACATTCCAAAATGAAAGAAAAAATGGTGCTGGAGTGTCATTGGAAGAGAGAGTATCGTAATGTTATCATGAAAAAGTGGGCAGACAAATATCAACAAAGTCCGTTATGATTGTCAACGTTTTAATGCCACCAAAAGTCATTCTATTTTGCACTTCACCACCTTTATTGCATCCTTTTGTACCAATTTGATTCTACATCATACAAAACACAAATATCATCAAGTTAAGCTGAAAATATTATTTTTAAAACATATAAAGCTTAACAATAAAATATTAGTGTTGATCAATTTTAAGTGTACAATTAGCGTCTTAATCAACATCAACAAATATAATTCACACAATTAAGCAAAATTAATATATTTTTTACCTTGAATCAGCTAAATAACCTTTAACACTAATGAAGATTGAAGAATTGTATAAAAATAATGTCTTAAAAGGGTAAAGACTTGGTCAGGCCTGTGGATTGGGTGATACATAATTTTATAGATGACATTGTATCTCAGACTCCACTTTTTGAACCTTGGTCTCTAACCAATAAAATCTCCTCTCATTCTGTTTTGATTTGTTATACTTTAAGAAAACAAAATTTAGTTAAGCCTTGGAAGTTCTCAAATGCATAATAAACGAAGGAATTACTCATAAAAGGTAAAAGTTGATTCCTCATTTTAGCTCTTTCTCTTCTAAAATCCTGGAATTATTCTAGCAGCAGCAATAAAACTTAAAAACAAAACAGTGGATATGAGCCTCACATAAAATCTATTGGAGGCCCTCCAAAATAGTGAGAAATTAACTAACTTTGGAGGCCCTCCAAAATAGTGAGAAATTAACTTTCTGGCGCCAATCCAGTTTTAACTTCCAAAGAAACTACACCCAAAATAACATCTTAAAATATATCTATAAAACAAATAATCCCTCATAAACTTTTCAGCATCTAGAATTCAACCAGCAAAATAGTCCTGACACGGATATGCCTTCCTCTTCTCGGCCTCGTTTTATATTCAATACAGCAATGCATGTCTCCATTGTTACAATTTTTGTTATTTTCACCTATTTCTCTGGTCATGCCAATGGCATAGGTAACATGCCAAAAGTCCTAGATGCCCCTTTTCTGACAAGCAAAATCAACACCAACCGAACAATTAAGGTTGACATCAATGGCAATGGGGACTACAAGTCTGTCCAGCAAGCCATTGATGCTGTTCCTAAAGGCAATGGCCAATGGATCATCATCCACTTACGAAAAGGCGTTTACAGGTAGCTTTTTCTATTTTTTTTTTTTTTAAAGGTTATAAGATATAATAATCCTGCTCTGATTTTTGGGTGACAGAGAAAAGGTAAACATACCAGTGGACAAACCTTACATATTCATGAGAGGGAATGGTAAAGGAAAGACGTTCATTGTCTGGTCCCAGAGCTCTGCTGACAATAGGGAATCTGCCACCTTCAGCGTCGAAGCTCCACATTTTATTGCTTTTGGTATTAGCTTCAAGGTAAATGATTTTCTTCTTAAATGAACATGGACCATATAATTTGTAGAAGTCATATATGAAAAATATAAATTTAATATGTAAAAATATTTCAATATTAGCAAATGCCGTATTTTCAATTTGTTTATATTTGATACACTATAGTTGTTTTTCCATTAAATTTAATAGATTCATAGGAGGCTGCTAACCTTTTTTTTTTTAAAATAATAATAACAATTTGTTCATGAACACAGAATGACGCTCCAACTGGGGTTGCTTTCACCTCACAGAATCAGTCAGTAGCAGCATTTGTGGGTGCAGACATGAATGCATTCTACCACTGTGCATTTTACAGTACTCACAACACTCTCTTTGATTATAAAGGAAGGCATTACTATAACAAATGCTACATCCAGGGCTCAATTGACTTCATTTTTGGCCGTGGCAGGTCCTATTTTAGTGTAAGTGCTCAACCTCTATACAATATACCCTTTCTATTTCATGAAGCTCACAACTTAAGTTGAACATACAAATAATTCAATCAATATTCCAATCGTTGATGCAGAACTGTGAGATCTTCGTGATTGCGGACATGAGAGTAAAGATTCTTGGTTCCATCACAGCTCAAAATAGGGAAACGGAAACTGACAATAGCGGGTTTGTGTTTGTTAAAGGGAAGGTGTATGGTATTGGTGATGTGTACTTAGGAAGAGCCAAAGGTCCCTACTCCAGGGTCCTTTTTGCCAAGACCTACTTGTCTAGGACCATAACCCCACATGGTTGGACCAATTGGAGCTATGTCGGCAGTACAGAGTAAGAAATTCTGATTCTCCAAGCAAATTGATAATATAATAATGTGTCTGATAAACATGCATATCATTTTTAATGACACTTGACTCTCAGGCCATTTTTTTTTTTTTAATAACATTACATTTGATGTTGTGCAATGGAAACAGAAACTTATTCCAGGCGGAGTACAAATGCCANCACTTGACTCTCAGGCCATTTTTTTTTTTTTTAATAACATTACATTTGATGTTGTGCAATGGAAACAGAAACTTATTCCAGGCGGAGTACAAATGCCATGGACCAGGAGCTGATACCGCTAACCGAGTTCCATGGTCAAAACAACTTACTGAGAAGGAAGCAGAGGTGTTCACATCGATCGATTTCGTCGATGGCAAGAACTGGCTTCCAGCATGGGAAGATATTAATTAACTGTTAGCAAAGACTAATGCCAGTGCAGCTACGTACGAGACAGATTCGTACAACTATGACACGCGGACACACACACACATATAATATATATATATATATAT
>JANKKB010008504.1:0-13123 GCA_026225775.1 Bursera palmeri
TAAAATTGATATTCCTGTAGATCTATCACGGGTTAAAATTAATCTACCAATTAACCCATCACAGGTTAACTAGCTTATCCGTCAAAATGAATTTCAAAATATGTTTAGATATAATAAGAATATTTGAGTTAGAAATTAAGAGGGCTGCTATTTTTATTAAGAATCCATAGAATTTGACAAATACTATAATAACTGAGATATAATTATTTGGATAATACATATAAAAAATCCATCTCAAAGCATTAATTGNCCAATTAACCCATCACAGGTTAACTAGCTTATCCGTCAAAATGAATTTCAAAATATGTTTAGATATAATAAGAATATTTAAGTTAGAAATTAAGGGGGCTGCTATTTTTATCAAGAATCCATAAAATTTGACAAATACTATAATAACTGAGATATAATTATTTGGATAATACATATAAAAAATCCATCTCAAAGCATTAATTGCACATCCTTGTGTCTTCCTCCCTTTGGCCATGCCGGTATGAACTTCTGACATAACTCAATACCAAAATTGATCCTATTACCATCATGACAAGAATCATTCTATTGCTGCTGGTGGTGGCTTAAAGCTCATTCAATAAGCATTAACCCCGTAAAAAGAAAAGCTACCATAGTTGCTTTCCTTCTAACGAGCACAGTTACGAAGAAAAGGAAAAAATAAATAATTTAATCAGCTGAAAGAAAAGTGGGCAGAACGCTCAAGTTGGCCTGAGCCTCGGCCCTCAACCAACCACTGGTCCTGATCATAATATGACCGTTGTACTTGAGTGGTACATCCAACCAATATGACACGCACACATTAATTTGATTTTACCCCATTTGACAAGTGCTGATGGATGAGACACACCAATAATTATAATTGCACCAAAGGCTTACTCCAATTTCTATCAATGAACTTTATTTTGCAACGGTAAAAAACACATACCAAAGAGACTTTATCCATTATGTAAGAAACTTATACAAATGTTGCATTAGCTATGGTAATAGCTACGTGTTGTTCGCAGTTAATGAACACATTTCACAGAAGACAATATGAGGGCTTGCCACGAACCTTCGTATCAGAAAACACGACACGCCCGCCCCTCTCTCTCGATTTTGGCTTATCCACCTTTATATACACCACCACATATCACTCACTAGAATACAAAATCCAAAGCAAACCATCAAAGCCAAGCCAACAATGGGAGATCGCTACCATCAAAATCGACATGACCAGCACGTGTCCACTTATGCTAATGCCTCCACCAGGAACATGGCCTGTGCTTCGCTGGCTGGACTAGCAGTTATTACTGGACCGCTACTGGCTACGATGGGGTTCATCAGTTTCTGCGCAACTGTACTTTTTGTTGTTATAACTTCGCCTGTTTTGTTCGTGTTCAGTCCTTTACTGCTCTTTGCTGCTTTTGTACTTGTTGGGGTTTTGACTGGGTTTATCCTGGCCTTGGATATGGCAGTTGCTGGTTTGTTTATGTTTTCATGGATTTACAAGGAAGTTGGAAAGTTTTTAGGGTTTAGTAGTAGCGAGCATGGTGATGTGGTGGAGAGTGTAAGAGAGTGGGGTGAGCAAGTGAAGCAGCAGCAGCAAGGAAGGGACATGAAGGAAAATAGGATGATAAGAATTGAGTAGTAGTAGTAGTACAAATCTTTAAGGAGAGAACAACACTATGATAATTTATTGCCTCAAATAAATAAAAAGAATATTATATAAATAGATATCAAATCATTCATATTTAAATGTTTTATTATTATTATATTCTAAATAGAACTTTCAATTTCAGAAATGGTGGCATGTTAAGTATTAGTTTACAAGTCCTTCTCTATGTTCGCTTTCTTCTATGAATTTTATCTCTTTTATTAATAAACTTCTCTCATCAGCTAATTTGTAATCTTTATCCACAAACTTAATTATGAACCTGAAAAGTAATTAAAAAATTAAACTAGTCCTCCTCCTTCTCTGGGTTGGTTGTAGGGTACCTGTCGGCAATTTATTTATTTTTTCACTTGGAAGAGAACTAATCATGTGTTAATGACTTCTAAATCATCACTTAATCATATATTAATATATATTTTTAAACACAGTTTTGAAATTGTATCTTAAATATTATATAAAACTTGGAAAGGAAAAAATCATATATAGAAAATGTTCTTGATATATATATATAAATATCTTGCTTTTCTTAATGAATATATATGATAATCACTCTAAACATGAACACAAGTAACCATTTTTAATTGAGTAAAATGCTGCCCAGTTGGGGCTTATTGCCTACTCATCTTCCTCTCCTTTCCTATCACTTTACGATTAGTACTTCTAAAATTAAGCATAAAGCATCCAACTTTCATTTTTGTTAAGAATATATTGAAATGCTTTACAAAATTCAAATCAACTTTTTTAAAATATATATATATATATATAGTTAATATATTTGCAGTAAATGCAGTGCAGTTATTTACATTTTAAGGATGGTATAATACGTGTGTGGAGTATGATGATTTTATACATATATATTCTTCAAATCCTAGCTTAGTGTATCCAATTTGAGGCATATCGGGTCATGGAGTTATCACGAGCAGACCCTAACATGCAGAAAGGTCTCGGTCGAAGCTTGTTGGTCATCACGAGCCAGCCCTAACATGCAGAAAGGTCTCGGTCGAAGCTTATTGGTCATCACGAGCCAGCCCTAACATGCAAAAAGGTCTTGGTGATAAGTGACAGTTTGGAATTTCGGATTCAAAACGACAAAGAAATTTCGTATGCATGGAAAGAGCAAGCTTTCGAGGTTTATATCAGCATTAAATTGAGAATACAGAAAGATATATGNGTGTGTGGAGTATGATGATTTTATACATATATATTCTTCAAATCCTAGCTTAGTGTATCCAATTTGAGGCATATCGGGTCATGGAGTTATCACGAGCAGACCCTAACATGCAGAAAGGTCTCGGTCGAAGCTTGTTGGTCATCACGAGCCAGCCCTAACATGCAGAAAGGTCTCGGTCGAAGCTTATTGGTCATCACGAGCCAGCCCTAACATGCAAAAAGGTCTTGGTGATAAGTGACAGTTTGGAATTTCGGATTCAAAACGACAAAGAAATTTCGTATGCATGGAAAGAGCAAGCTTTCGAGGTTTATATCAGCATTAAATTGAGAATACAGAAAGATATATGTAAATGAAATAATGCTTATTTATCATTCAAAATATAGAACAAAAAATTTAGCATTATTGCAAGTAGTCATGGACTGAGTCTTCGCAATTATCAAGTATATTAAGTTGAAAATTTGAACTCCGAAATACTCTTCCAATCCTTTCTAGTTTCTAGTTAATTAAACTCAAACTAAGTGTTCCATTGAGTTGAGTCGATTTTCTATTAGTACCAGAATTTTATTTTAAAAATTGTGTATTTTATGCATGTCTATATACTATTAAATTTTGATTCGAATTTTTGGTTTGCAAGGATAAGTTTTTCATGTAAATTAATGTATGTTATGCTTGTTTATTTATTTTATTTTATTGTTATTATTATATTGATTTCCTCAGAATTAATGTTATATTATTAACACATAATATAATGGTTTTAAATCTTTTTTAAGTTTTAGATGGTACAGAATCACATCATTTGTGTACGGGATATTTAAGATACTTAATTAGTCAACATTGATCTTTGCTCTACCTTACTTTGTCTTATATGATTTTTAACTTCAGTTAAGTAAACACAAAACATTTTAATTTAATACAAAATTACATTATCAGTTAAGTAGTTATTTTAACATATATTTTCTAAAATTTTTAATATACCTAATAAATACATACTAATTAGAAAAATCCGACAAAGACAGAAATTAGTAAATATTAATAGAAAAAAGGCAATACAAATAGTAAAATACTAAATACTTGTAATAGGTTACAACTATGGTGGACTTAGATGGATTGTTACAAAGTCCAAAGACTCCAAAGTAGTGTGTCGTAAAATCAAATCTAAAGAAACAATTATGTAAGAAATATTTAAGTCAATAGTTCTGACAGCCGCTTGTCCCAATTACCAAATTGCAAAGCCCACTTCTTCCTTCAAGAAACTGCTGGGAAGATGCTTAAATAAATAAATCTCTAGATCGGGTTTTTTGGGCAAGGGTCAGGGCACTGCCTAAAAGCACGAATATTGATGAAATGGAAGCAGTTGTTGTTGTTTTCTAATGATAGTAAACGCTTAATAACCCCCTAAAAAGCCAACACGGAGAAGGCGGAGAAATCCAATTACGTCTCAAAGTATCTCGTACGGTCATCATCCAACAATATCTATTCTGTTGTTTCTTCTTACCAGTTACTTTTGTTGCATACCCTGTTGGGGTTTTGCCAAGGTTAGTTCTTTCTTCTTTTTTCTGTGTTGGATCTGATTGGTGTTGTTCTGATTTCTTGTTTGTTTTGGGTTAACATCGTTTTAAAGCTTCGTTTTTTTGTTTGTATTTGCGGGCAAGATCTGATTTTTATACTTGTTTAGGGAAATTTAGGAAATACCCGGAATCAAGTTTGATTGGAAAATTTAGTTGTGAGTATAGTTTGATGCTGGTTTGGATTTGTTATTGCGAGTTCCACTGTGGATTGGATTTAAAAGTGTTGAATTTAAGGCGTTGTTTATGTGTGGCTGATGCTCGTATTTGTTTGTTTTGTTTCCATTAACTTGTGTTGACATTTCCAGGACTTTGTTTTTGTTGGCTATTGGTAGAACTGTGGAATGAGATTGAGGAACACACATTGATGGATGTGGATAAGTTATCTTTTTGTTAGTGTAAGAAGAGGTGGACATTAAGAAACGGTTGGAGGCAATGCAGTCCAATCTTGAAGTAAGTTTTCTTCATTAGTTGTTGCTATTTGTTCCTTTAACTGATAATGTCATATGCAGGGGCAGAGCAAGAATGGTAGTTTGGGGGGACCAATTTGATAAAGCCAGATAATGGGGGGCCATCGTTTGGAAAATAATATAATTTTTGGGATCAAATTTCAAATAAGTTAGTATAAATTTGAGAATGAAATTTGGGGGGACAGGGCTTCCCCTGGCCTCAGTAAAGAACTGCCTCTGTTTCTATGACCAAGATAGGATTGTTAGGTAGCAAGCTTTTTTGTGTGAGTGATATTTCTAATATAAGATATGTTGGCTTAGCAGATGGGTTCATTAGACAATTCACCGGTGAATGAGTTAGAGGACGCGAATCTTCTTAGCCCAGCGATGGAATCTCGTAAGACACAAGCGGCTTGTCCACTTGAAAATGGATCAGTATCTGGGGGTTTCCCATCTACTGGTAATAAAAAAGTGCGGAATGGCATATATGGGAGCATAAAGATAGTAGTTTTCTCAAATAAACTCAATTTGCTTATGCCTTTTGGGCCAATGGCAGTCATGGTTTACAAATGGACTGGTCATAAAGTAGGTTTGGTTGTTAACATTTTCTTCTTGGATTGTTTACTTAATATTGCTTAATTAAGTTTTGGTTAATTTTTTGAGGTGGATTGCAGGGATGGGTTTTCTTTCTGAGCTTGTTGGGTATAACACCTTTGGCTGAGCGTTTAGGTTATGCCACAGAGTAAGGACTCTTATTTCACACTCTTAATTATTTATGATGTTATGGTTTGCTTAGCAGCTAATGTGGCTTGCCCCATTTTCCTGATGCAGGCAGCTGGCATTTTACACTGGGGCCACAGGTATGATTTGTTATATCATATAATTAATGGACAAGTAACTAATATTTGGTGTTATTATTTCTCTTTCAAGTTACTCGGAGTATATTTTAAGTTTTCTGCTGGTAGATATGAAGTGCTTGCCGTGTAGGGAGCACCATTTGAATGCTAGTAGTGAGAATTTCAGCTTGAAAATGCATAGTTAACTGCAGAATGGATCTTGGTGTCATCTTTTTACTCTGTGTTACAAATCTTTTGTAGGTTATTTTATTTTAATTCTTTTTTATGGGAAGCTATGTTATAAATTAGAACTCCAGTGACTGATGGCTAGCTGTAATTGTTATGGAGAGCATCTGTTTATTATTTAATAGATTTTCTTTCTTCGTCCTCTGATCCAGTTTTGTGAATTGAATTAAGATTTGGGCACAGGGTCTATTTTAGGCATTTTTTCTTTTGTATTTTCTAGTACTTTTATTTCCTTGCTGTACTTCAACAGCTTGTGATATTCCTTGTCATGACATTTCAGTACATCCTTCAATAATGTCTTTCATTCTAATTGTATATACCTACTTGTCTAGGTATTAAATTGATTTTTGTACTTTTGCTGAAGCGTTTATGGTTATTTGCTAGATTGATCAGTGTCATTCCTGTTGTTTATTTCAGCCTGTATTTCCTCTCTCCTAATTCTTTTGTCTCTGGACTAAATGGATTCTGCAGTTGGGGGCCTTTTAAATGCTACATTTGGAAATGCTACGGAACTGATTATATCAATTTATGCACTGAAAAGCGGTATGATACGAGTCGTTCAGCTTTCACTATTAGGCTCAATTTTGTCGAATATGTTACTGGTGCTTGGTTGTGCATTCTTTTGTGGAGGCCTTGCTAATCGCAAAAAGGAACAGGTGTTTACAAAGGTAGCTATAGAAGATCTTATCCTGACGTTCTATTTGCTCTTACCATTATCTTTTGAATGCCATGCTGAGCCAAGTTATTGTGCAGGCAAGTGCTGTTGTGAATTCAGGACTGTTATTGATGGCAGTGATGGGTTTACTCTTTCCAGCTGTTCTTCACTACACCCACACTGAGGTGCATTTTGGAAAGTCAGAGCTGGCTCTTTCAAGATTTAGCAGCTGTGTTATGCTAGTGGCATATGCTGCCTATCTCTTTTTCCAGTTAAAGAGTCAACCGCAGCTATATGTCCCTCTGAATGAGGTTCGCTCCTGCTTCTAATACAATAGTCTCTATAATTTTACTACTTTTATATAGAACAATTAGTTATGTGATAATTGCTGTAACGATAGGAAGAGAATCAGGGTGGGAATGCAGATCATGATGATGATGAAGATCTAGAGATTTCCAAATGGGAATCAATTATTTGGCTTTCAATTATGACAGCTTGGATCTCTATCCTATCAGAATATCTAGTTGATGCCATTCAGGTACATTTGTTTGTTCATTCCTTGCTTTGTTGATAGGCTGGACATCATAAATATGGATTGTGTAGTATATGTCAATTGGTCGAAATTAGATATTTGAGATCAAATGTTTTCTTGCTTCCATTCCCATCACACATTCTTGTGTTTATTCCCTTTATCAGTTACTGAAAGCAATTATGATGCTGTGAGATCAAACTATGTGTTTCCAGGACTATTCATGATACACTTTCTCTGTTTATGATTGTATTGCAGGGAGCTTCGGTTACATGGAACATACCAATTGCATTTATTAGTGTCATCTTACTTCCAATTGTCGGGAATGCTGCGGAGCATGCAAGTGCTATTATGTTTGCCATGAAAGACAAGCTTGTGAGCTGTTTCTCTAAATCCTATTTCTTCCTGTTCTATATGTTAGTTAAATGCCTTGCAATAATATAACATTTCACTGCAGGACATATCTTTGGGAGTTGCAATAGGGTCATCAACACAAATATCCATGTTTGGGGTAGGTGTTAAATATTAGATGCCCCCTCTTGGTATCTATGTATGTTATGTTCTCCTCCCCAGGATAAGGATTTGTTTCTTGTGATTTTGTTTGAATTGTTACTGAGGTTTCCAGTACAGAAGTGTAGAACTACTGCATATTTTAGGTGCATTTTTTTTCCACTGTATCAGTAAACTAATCCCTTTTTTGGACTTTCCTCTTCTTATTCTCTATGGGAATCATTGATAAGTTTGAAATTTGGTAATACATGCCTCTACGAGCTTCACATCGTCATTTAATAATCAAGGATATCTTTTATAGTATTGTGATTTTTGATAAGTGAGTGGCTTGCTAAGGTGTTGTTTTTGTGATTTACCTACAGGAGGAGGTTTGTGGTCAAATTTTTTTATTTTTTTATATTGGTGTGTTATTTTAAGATGTAATTGTAATATTTTCATGAGTCCTTTTATCTTAACAACTCTTGCTTTCATCTTTGGTGACATCGGATTTTTATTTCCTCTGTATGAGTTTTAAATTTGTACTTTATTTTTCATTTTTAGATGCATTCATTTACTTTACATTTATTACTTGGTAGTCCATGCATTAGTCAGATATTTGTTTACTTTGTTATTAATTAGTCATTATTACTTGATTTTTATTTACTTTTGCTCCTATTGGAACAGTATTTTTAAAATTTAGCTTATTGTTATTGCCACAGATTCCATTTTGCGTGGTTATTGGATGGATAATGGGTCGCCCAATGGACTTAAACTTCCAACTTTTTGAAACAGCTACTCTTTTCATTACTGTTATAGTTGTTGCCTTCTTTCTACAGGTTTGTACTTAATATATCAAAAGCTAAGAAAGTAATTCCTTTACTTAACATGTGTGGTTATAATCAAAAACTCTTTTTTTCTTTTTTGGGTCTTATGGAGTTGTTGTCATGTTTGCAGGAGGGCACATCTAATTACTTCAAAGGACTAATGCTCATTCTTTGTTATCTGATAGTTGCTGCAAGTTTCTTTGTACATGAAGATCCTACTCAAGATGGTCAGTTATTGATTAAAGCTGATGTTTACTTGTTTGATCTCTCTCCTTGTGCATTTAAGTTGAATTCTTATCATTGCATTAACACATACTTTATAGTAAGTACAGTGCTGACATTAACTATATTTGGAACGCATTTTCATTTTGCAGATGAGAAGCAATTAAAAACATAATAATTGAAAGCCGTCAACTTTTTTGGTTGATTTCTGAAGCTATGGTGGTTCTTCACACTGCTGTATATATTCAGCTTTTCGAATGTGCCGTTTTCCTGGCTTCTCCTTGCCAATTGTTCACTTGACATTGAGCAGGTGTCTTTTTGCTTTTGTTCTCTATTCTTCGGTACCTGCTTCAATGCTAAATGTTTATGATGAGTAAGAAATTGTGTATATCATTGAAGAAAACAATTAATTTCTCTTCGCCATGTAGCTCTTCTTTAATTCTTTTGAATAGATTTCTATTAATTCCTTGCAGGGTATTGTCCCACGAAAATTGATTGGTTTCCAATCCCCTGTCGTCGTGTTCATATATACTGACGTTATCGATCCTAAACTATGAATGGGGCAATCAGATAGTTTCAGCTTCGGGGTATCATGAAATGGCACTTCTCTTTTCTTTAATTGCCCCCTTTACATTTTCATTTATTCTTGGTGTCTGAGTGTCTAACAGTTGTGTTCAAAAGAGTTTCTGTAGAGAAAGTTGCTTAGAAAATACAGAAAACCATCACTTTATACTCAATTCCGATGTTTCAGCATGGATTTGTCCCATTGCTTGACATGTTTCTTCATGTTTGATTTGATCCCACCTAAGATGCACCCTTTTGTGGACACAGCAGCACAAGCATTTTTGCTTCTCCATGTAGAAAATGATACTGCTGTGAACCCACCAAATCCTGGTTTGTAAACTTATAAAATTTTCATATATTGTCGTGGCTTCTAATGACTTGATATTTTCTAATAACAAATTTTTATGAACTCATTTTTACCTCAGAAGTTCAGTAGGAAATTAACGATTTTTAAAACTCTTTCTCTACTTGACAATTGACATTTAGATAAAACACAGAAGCCAGAAACGTATTCATAAATAAAAATTTTGAAATATGGGTAGTCAGGACCATAACAACAAAATAATTGCAGCTCCATAAATTTTGTTACGCATGGTGGAGTCTAACCCTCTCCACCGCCAGGAACATCGAGTGAAGCAAGTCCTCTTACTTTTCTTTCTTCTTCTAAGATGTTTCAGTACATTTAAGTTGTTTCTTGTCTTAAATAAATGGTAAATCATTCATTTGCTTGAGTTAAACAATATATGTAAACTATTGTTAGACATCTGCTATTGCTGTTGCACTGTCATTATCCATATATAATTTGTGAAAGAGGCCATGATCAAGACTTGGTGAGGGTGGAGTGGTGCATGGATTTAATTATTGTATTTGCTTGCTTGATTCCTTTTAGGGGTTGACAAGTAATACTATTCTTTCACAATCATTATCTCGAATCCTATTTTTCCTGATATTTTTATCAAGGGATATCTCATTCATTAAATGGATAATAATATTAGCAATGTGTAATCTTATTTATTAAGATGCTTTTAATGATATAAAGGTTCTTAATTTTTTTTTAGATAATATAAAAAAAATTAGGAGAAATAACTAAATTTTAAAAGTTCTCTTAAAAAATAACAAAGTCTCTTAATTTCTTAGGATTTTGTAATAAAATTTATCCCTCTAAATTAAAATACCCATACTCTATTTAAACATATTTGGGAATTCATTTTAATGAGCACCTAACTGATTAACGGACAAATTAATTTGGGCTCTTGACAGACCTCAATAGACTAACATGCTCGATATTGGAAAATGTATTTTTAAACCAGATTATGTAGTAACTCAATTTAATAATTTGTTTTTCAAATCTTATTAAAAAAATTCATATTATTTAAACTGTTTTCAAGTTATTTTTTAAAGTTTATTCATAACCTATGTCAACTTTAAACAATGAGAAAGTAAGAACGCAACGAGAATGAAGTTTGTATAAAATAACATAAAACTGAGATACATAAGTAATTTGATGAAGATATATGAAATTAATTATAAAAATCATATAAAATAAGGGACATGTTATTTTTGAAAAGGCCCGTCTAAATCTGATTATTTTAACAAATTCTCCATAATTATCAACAGTGTCTAGCATTTTAATGGAAACTGTCGTGTGTCTGACCATGTGCACTCATGTAAGCGGGCCAAAATTCCAGGGATTGGGTGGTTTTTGGTTTTGCTACTTCCGTTTTACAGTATGTTTACTATACTTGACAAACTTCGATTTGTAGCTTCTTGAAAATTGTCTAACCGGAAACAGGACAGACAACACTAAAAGTTAAAACGTCGACAGCAGTCACTAAGAAAGAAAGATGCCAACTATCAAAAGCTGTAATCCATTTTGTTTCCCAGTGATGGTGGCCAAAAATGATCACCAATTATGTAAACCATTCTTTCTCACCTAACCGTTTACGGGCATGCATATGCTTGGAATGGAAGGACTTCAGTTAGTTCCATACTTTGCTAAAATCAATTACGATGAAGGAATGAAAAGCACCTTAACATATGACGTCATGTGGCAAGCAAATATTTTCCGATTTGATGTTTTTAGTATTTTGCGGCTGACACTCCACCACCTAGATGCCATGCCACAGTGCTTGTTGACATTTTGTTTGAACTTCTGCACCTTTCTTTGACAAATGTATGAGACCTGTTCATGAGATTCCTTCTATGAAAAGGTAGCGGAAAAACTGATTAGAATTATTGCAAGGATAGGCTGATATGCGTCTAGGAGAAGACCAGCAGCTACCATTGCTCAGAAGCTCTTCTTCATCTGATATATCAGAAGAGCCCATTGAAAGAACTGGTAATCATTTCTTAACTCTTTTTGTTATGGTTTTTAATTTCTTGAATTAATCATGGCAGAACTTCATATTTTGCTTTAGTTATCACCTATCACATAGCTTAAACCAGGCCTTTGTTCCATTTTCTAGTTTATCTCTATAATGAAAGAAAAGAAGTGAAATTTGTCCAAGTACTGAATGGATCAAAAAGAGGATGAATAGTAAGTTTTATGTATCAGAACCTAGGTTATTTAGGGTCAAAAGTCCCAGGCTTAACTTCTTCAAAGAATAAGGTTTTGTAATAAATGATTGTCTCTCTACATGGGAAAAGATTACTGATTTTACCAAAAAGAAATTAAAATTTTTCCACCTCGTAGCAGTACATTTTACGTGTTAAACTTAAAGCAGAAACTTGATTCTAGGATCCAAAATTTTTAATTGACTACAAAAACTTCATCAGTGATTGTTAAAAAAACTATTCTGAAGTCTTTATGCTCATGTTATCATAAATTTAAAGGAGATCTCTAATGTTGCATAATTTTTCCTAGTTTTATCTGCTCTATCTAAATATGTACTGCATCTGTTTTTCTTACCAATACTTTACAATTTCATCAATCTTTTTTTGGGCTAATTAGCATTTGGATTCTTGAAGGGACCATATGGACAGCACTAGCATATATTATAGCTGGAGTGATAGGAGCGGGAGTGCTATCTCTAGCATGGAGCATGGCTCAACTAGGATGGATTGCAGGTCCATTGTGCATGATAGCCTTTGCCGGCATCACTGTTATTTCTTCATCCCTTCTCTGTGATTGCTACAGATACCCTGATCCTGAATCTGGAGCTATTAGATTCAGGTCCTACATGCAAGCTGTTAAATTTTATTTAGGTGAGGACTAGTTCACTTTTTAGCTTAAATCTCAGAAGGAAGCTCAATAAAGTAGATGACACTAATATTAAATAACTTGCAACTTACTTGAAGTTCCAGTATTCAACAATTTGGGCTTCAAAAACTGAGCATCAAGCAAATAATTTTTTCTTTAAAAAAATGAAAAAGAAACGCCATCTCAATCTCAATCCTGTCCCTTCCTACTCGTGGTCACATGTGAAGATTTAATATTTACCGCTTTGCCATGTACAAGATTCATGTCTCATAATGGAGCCAAAATATGTGACATTATTTATACCAATAATTTATAACTTTAGAACTTTGAATGTATACAATATAATGGACATTGTCAGGGGACAAGAGCCACAAGATATGCGGAGTATTTGCTCAAGAAAGCTTATATGGTACTGGAATTGCTTATACCCTCACAACAGCTAAAAGCATAAGGTATGAACCTTAACCCACCACATCTCCTAATCTACTTAATGTTCATAAAATGTGTTATGAGCTGTATATTAGGGATTGTGTGTGAGCTGTGAGCATGATTATTGGAGAGAATCATGAGAATGATTTGTGTGAGTTTATTAGCTTCCTAAGATAGACAGTGCATGTGTATATATATGTGTGTGTATATTGATATTAAATATACAATGTAATCAGTTTATATTGATAACATGGTATCAGAGCAAGGTTGTCTCTTCTAGTTTGG